>JAOYNC020039335.1:0-12500 GCA_025802115.2 Bertia moriformis
ATGCAGTAGCGGTAGTACTTGGCACGGTATTCAACCAGCTCAATGGGGGCCTTGAGGTTGTCCAGGAAGGCGTGAACCCGGCGGCCGCCGCCTGCTCCGCCGCCGCGCGCCTGGTCCGAGGGCGCCTGATAGGCGGCGGCGGCTGCGGCCGAGGCCCGAAATGGGCAACCTTCTGCCCCGCCGGGGATTCGTCGGGGCCTCGCAGGTCGCTGACGAACCGGACGCGGCGGCGAGGCGAGGCCTTGGGGGAGCTGTCTGGGAGGTCGGCCTGGAGGAGGGGAGGGATAAGCAACGGTTGGCAATGACATGAATAGGATTATGATAGGGAGAGCCAGGGGAGTGGGGGGAGGGGGACTGGGGGGAGGGGACTGGGGGGAGGGGACTGGGGGGAGGGGATGGGGGGGCAGATGAAGGAGAGCAGGAACAAGGAGAGCAGGGACAAGGGAAGCAAACTCACGGCCTTGTGCTTGCCGTCCTCCTGGCCCACCATTTTGATTTCCTTCTCCTCCTGCTGTGGGCAGGAGGAGGACACTGGGGGGAGGCGAGGCCCTCTTTTCGTAGCTGCTTCTGCTGGGAGGAAGCAGGGGAGAAGAAAGAGTCAGTCACAGGCTCCAGAAGCAGAAAGGAGGCAGAGGCAGCAAGGTGTGTGAGACAGCGTACAATACCGGATTGTTGTGGCGTGATGGGAGCAGCGCCGGTGGTGTTTTTTCTTCGCCGCGTTTTCGTTTTGCTTTGCAGTGCCGGATGGGAAGAGTTCGCTTTTTGTGGGGCCGGGCCGGCTGCGGCGGCTTGGCCCCGTGGGGCGGCGGGGCCACGATGATGTCGTCGGCGGCGGCTGAGCAAGTCGCCTGCCCGGGGGGACAGCGGCGATAGCGGCGATCGGCGGCGGCTGGCGGGGGGGACCCGCTCCGGCGAGGCTGACAGGGCAGCTGCCATTTCCGGGGGATGTGCGGCCGGCGCGGGGGGCGCGGCGCGCGGCTCCAATCAAATTCCCATCTGATAGTTGTTGATCTATGCATATGATGATGAGAGATGGTCTAGGGAGTGTGGTTGTAGTCGCAATCTGGGCCGCCCGGCCGGGTTGCTGCATGCATGAACAGGCGGAGGCGGGCGATCCCCTCGCCCGGGGGCAGCTTCTAGACTAAGTGGGAGCAGGGTGGACGGACGGAAGGACCAGGGGGCAGGGGGGCCGCGGCCGCTCCAGCTGAAGCAGACTGGGGGGGGACAGGGAGAAGCGCTGCAAGCGCCGCCCACACGTGGGGGACACATGGGGGACACACACAGGGCCTGGGCTCTGGGCTCCTGTGTAGCCACGGGATCAGGGAGCTGGAAGTGGGTCTTGGTGGGAGGGCTGGGGGAGGGCAGTCTTCCTGGCAAAAAGATGGGTAGCTAGGGGGACTGCCTTAGGTATGATAAATTCATAGCCTGCACGAGGCTCTACTGGGGCGCCCTATCAAATATTTATGCTACTATATGGGCCAAGTTAGTCAATATGAATATCTGCTGTCGGCTGGGAATTAGGCGATCAGTTAAGCTTGTTTCTATAAATGTCTGCGGGATTATGGTAAGAGCGTGCTGGGAGAGTCTGGGAGTATGGCCTGCTTCTCTACTTCCACCTGCCTCTGTATTCCTTCTGTCGTAGGCATGCAGCGCGTCTGTATGCCATCTGGTTTCTGCCAATCGGCCCCTGCAATGTCCAGCCGATGCTGCCTACTCCTGAGTTTACAGTATGGCTGTCTTTAAGAAGTGGTGTGGTGCAGTCTGTCTCTTATTATGTAATCAGTATTTTGCAGGATGGTGTGGTAGTGGTGGTGTTATACGGGGTCTAGTAGTGTCCTGTCATATTCTTATTATGTATAGCGGTGGTGTCTGGTCGGGCAGCAGGCCGGAATCCATCTTGTCCGTTATAGAGCCTGTCTCCCACGATATCAAGCCCCGGGAGTCTAGTCGCGTTTCAAGTCCCTCTTTACTTCCCGGTCCCGCAAGTTGAAGATGAACGTATGCTATAGCATAGGTTCTATGGATAGGCCGCATCTCCTGGCGATCCCCTCGACTCGCTAGAGATATCTTGGCGCTGGCCTTCTTACTGGGGCCGGCCGTGGGAATTGAACATCACCACATGCAGCGAGTCATTGCAGCAGGCATGCCGGGTCATGAACTCTCCTAGCCTGTTTCGACGCGGCGATGATCAAGACCTGGTCATGATCAAGACCTGGCCATAAATGAAGCCTGGCCGGAGGCCGTGCCAGCATCGCGAATCTGTCCTGGTCCTGGTCAAGTCGTGGACCTTGGCCAGACCCGGGAGATGGATACAGACTGGAGTCGACCAGCGTGCCCGTACGGCATCCGATGCTGCTGCTGCTCGAGAATCGATGCGAACAGTCCCGTCTACCCGTATATTGATCAGGAGAGTTTCAACGCGAAATTCGTTCCATCGGCGCTGGCCAGTCAGGCCGTCTTGTGCAGGTATTAGCCGCATTAGTCATCTTGGGCTTCGTCTTGGATTTGATTTGATTCTATTTAACGTGACCGGCGGCTGGGTTTCTTCTTGGATCCAAGGTAGAGCGGCACATTTCGTTGGTACGAAGAATAGATGATATCTTAAGTATTATCAAAATCAGCTGATGGCCGAGACTCGGTCGTGGATCCGAATTACCAACACGGGACTGATCGAGGACAAGGTGACCAGTAAAAGCCGAGTCCGATTGGATACATGTGACCTGTCAGATGGGAGGAGATCCAGCAGGAGCAGGGACACGGCGCCCCGGCCCAGCCCAGCCAGCTTCCCAGTCCGAGCCTCGACCTGGGTCGAACCCCGTCTCTGGTCTCGATTTCAGATACCAGTCCAGACCCTGTCCAGGCCGTGCCCCCCAGCCTCGAACATGCAGCGAGAAGGATAGCCTCCCCAATCCCGGCGGGGAGTCCAGCCAGGTCCGGCCCCGAGAATCGCCCTCCCCAGTCCTGCTAGCCAGCCTCAGCCGAGCGCAGTGACGAGATCGCTACCGAACAAGTCCGCGCGAGCCAAGGGCCTGTCCCTGCAGGAGAACTTGGCCCTTCTCGCAGTCGGCTTGGCGATACCGCCACCACTACTGCCAGTCCAACGAGCTTCTCTGGCCCGTCCTCACCACCACCCATGTATATCAATGCTGCACGCGAGTGCAGACGCCGCTGTGCCAATTGGCCAAGAGCTGCCGAGATTGAGATTGGCCTGCTCGGCGGGACTGGATCTGACGAGAGGGAGTGCGCGGCCGCCATTATACAACTGCCCGACAGGGGTCCGAGCACCCAACCGCATCCTCCCAGATCCGCCAGATCCGCCCCTGCTTCTCACGGGCGGATTGGCGATCCAGCCAAACTGGCCAATCTGTGGCTCCAGTCACGTGACGTGACCCGCGCCCGCTATCCATCCACCCAATGACCCAATTGGCCTTGACGCGTCGCGCGACCCCCCCTGTCTTATAGCCATCTGTCTGTCTGTCCACTCCCATCGCCAGGGCAGAAATCTCCACCTCTCAGTTCAACTTCCCCCGAACCTGCCCAAGATTGGCAGTCTTGTACAGCACCGGCCCCTGGCCCCCCTCACAGCAGACATGCCGGACAACGACTCCGACATTGCCCTCCTGACCGAGCACTTTGGCTACCCCCCAGTGGTGCGTCTCCAGCCCCTCCTACCCCCCCTCTGACCCCCGTCTGACCCCCACCAGAGCCTTCTCGACGACATCATCAACGCCGTAAACCTCCTCGCCGAGCGAGCCCTCACCAGCATCGAGCAGGGCCTGGGCGGCGCCCCCCCCGCCTCTCTCGGCTTTGGCCGCCCCGTCCGACGTCCACCGCCCCCCCCGCCTCCCTCCGCCGCCAGGACCTCGCGCGCGCGACCTCCCCCGCCCCCGCCCCCAGAGGAGGACCTCGTCCCGGCCGTTCCCCGGACCGAGGCGGAGATCGCGGCCGCGGCCCGGCTCGAGATCGAGAATGGCACCCACCAGCTCGAGACGCTGCTGTGCGCCAGCATCGACCGCAACTTTGACCTGCTCGAGCTCTACGTGATGCGCAACATCCTGACCGTCCGGCCGGAGGACCGCGACTGGATCCGGCTGGCCCACTACGAGGGCCTCGATCTGGCCGGCGCTGGCAGCAGCGGCGCCGGCCTCGGCCGCGAGCCCGCGGACAGGCCGACCGTCGACTCCGTGTCGGCGCTGAGGCGCCGGCTCCAGACCTCGCAGCGCCTGCACGTGGCGCTGCACACGGAAAAGGCACGGAACGAGATCCTCCTCAGCCAGCTGCGCAGCCTCCTCGGAGTCCCGGTCCCGTTCGAGCCTGCAAAGACGGGAGGGCCGCAGCAGCCGCAGCCGCAGCAGCCGGCCGGGCCGGATCCCAAGGACGACCCCGACGGCGAGTTCCCGCCCCCGGCCCCGCTCGCCTTTCTCCGCGCCAAGGGCGCCCTGTCTTCGGTCGACGCGCTCGCCCCCGTCAGCACGGCAACGGCCTTCAACCTGTCGCAGCTGCAGTCGGTCCGGGCCCTCTCCGCCGCGCTACGGGCCATGGCGCCCGACGTGCGCCGCGCCGGGGTGAAGAACCGACATGACGGCGACCACGACGCCGTCGAGGGCGAGCGCGAGGACGAGGATGAGGACGAGGACGAGGACGAGGACGAGGACGAGGACGAGGACGGGCCCGACCGCGGGGGGCAAAGGTGGCGGCTCCGCAGGGCTGAGTACGTCGAGGGCGCGGCCCGGCGCCATCTCGAGATCGTGCGCGGCCTGAAGCTCGGCGGCCAGGGCGAGGTCCTGGACGAGGAGTGGCGGGGCCCGGGGGGGAAAGGCCCGAGTCTGGCCCAGGTCGAGGCGCTGGAGGGAGTATTAGCCGCGCTTGAGAGTGGCCAGGCGGGTGCTGCGGATGCTGCGGGCGTCACGCCCCCCCCACTCTCCCAGCAGCAGCAGCAGCAGCAGCGCCCGCAGCATCAGTAAGCAGGGGTGTCGGGGCGGTGCGGTGATGCACGAGCTGGCGCGGCCGATGATGAACTGGTGTAGTATGTATCCATGTCACCCTCTATCCCTACAGGCGGCCAGCTACTCTTTGATTTGACATGTCACGCACAAGAAGGCGTGACGCGACGGATGATCATATTTCATAAAAAGAAGACCAAAAATGGAATAAAAGGGCCACTGTTCCATTTTGCCATTCCATTTTGCCATTCCATTTTGCCATTGCCAATACGCGAGCAGACGCGACGGATGGTCGGATGGATCAAGGGCCGGAATGTATCAAGGACACGACCTATTTCTGACAAGAGGCCGCTATTTGACAACACCCATTAATCAACGTAGGCCATCATCGTAGACCATCGCAGGTCATCCTACGTCATCCCAAGCCATCCTGGGCCATGTCATGATCTATAAAACGCCGCCATGGGCCAGCCAATGTTGGTATATTGCATCCGTCATGATTCCGCCTGAGCGCCCATCAGCCCAAGCTCTCGGGCCAGGACCCAGAACCCGTGCTGGCGGTACCGATCCCCCCTGCCGTACCGACCCCCCCCCGGCCCCGGCCCCCGGCCCTGGCCCTGGCCCTGGCCCTGGCCCTGGCTCTCCCTCTCCGCCACCTCCGCATCGGCCGCGTCCTGCCGGGCCAGCTGCACCAGCCGCGTCGCGTCCGCCAGCCGGCGCTGCGCCACCAGCGCCTCGAGCAGCACCCGCAGAGTGGCCAGGCTCACGCGCCGGCCCATCCGGTTGAGCGACAGGAACAGCTCCAGCCCCTCGGTCACGAGCGCGTGCGAGTGCGGGTCCGCCGAAGCCAGCGCCGTAATCACGTTCTCCCACAGGGCCATGTCCATCCGGCTCAGCCAGCCGTGCGCGTGCCTGGCCGCCAGCTCGCGGATCATCAGCAGGTTGGGCGGCTCCCGCCGCAGCTCCCGCCGCACCAGCATGGTGAGGATGTGCGGCGTCTCGTTCACGCCGGCGCGCCGCATGTGGTCCCGCACCGCCTCAACGGCCTCGTCCGCGCCCGGGCCCGAGGGCGACCCGAACACGATGGCCTCGATCATGTCCGCGTACGTCAGGTTGTTGGGCCGGATCTTGGCCTCGTCCATCTCGGCGAAGAGGGCGTGCACCATGCCGGCCTGCTCGGCCTGGGGGGCCTCGCGCTCGGCCGCGTGCCGCAGCTTGAAGTTGCAGATGATGGTGTACGTGACCAGGTCCGGCCGGATGCCGGACTGGGTCATGATGGCGAGGAGCCGCTCGGCCGCGTTGTGGTCGCGCTCCCGCAGCAGCTGGCCCAGCAGGGCGTTGTAGGTGAACAGGTTGGCCTCGATGCCGTGCCGGCTGGCCCAGGCCATCACCTCGCGCGCCGCGTCCGAGTAGCCGGCCTTGAGCAGGCCCGCGACCGCGGCGTTGACCGCCTCGACCGTGGGCTGGACCGCGTGGGGGGAGCGGGCCGAGGGGGGGGGTGGACCGGAAGGGGACGGAGATGCGGCGCCGGCGCCGGAAGGCTGGCCGGCCTGGCCCCACAGCTCGGCCATCTGGCGCAGCGCCTGCAGCCCGAGCCGGGGTTGGCCGCACTCGATCAGGCCCGAGATGCGGCACGTCCAGATGGCCGCGTCGAACTGGACTCCCGACTTGACGGCGTGGTCCCACTGCCGGGCCAGCAGGTCGACCATGCGGGCCCGCTTGAAGCCGTCCATCATGGCGGTGTAGGTCCTGACCGTGGGCGCGACCCGCAGCTGGTCCATCACCTGCAGCACCTCGGCCCGCAGACTGAGCCGGCGCAGCGTGCACGCCATCGACAGGATGTAGTCGAACAGGCTCTGCAGCTCCTCGGCCGGGTGCTTCCCGGGGAACAGCCGCAAGTTGGCGGCGAGCTCGGCCCAGATCACGTCGATCTCGCGCGCGTTCCGGGTCTGGTATTGCACCTTGAGCCGGTCCCGCACGCGGGCGATCGACATGGGCTCGCGCTCGCTCGGGACGGCGCCCAGCCGCGGCCAGTTCGCCTGCACGTGCGCGCCCAGCGCCGCGCTGGTGATCTCGAAGTGGGCCCGCATGTCGGCCCAGGTCAGGAGCATGCCGGTGATGATCTGCTCGACCCGTTCGCACAGGGGCTGGCCCTCGCGCGCGACCGGCTCCGGCGCCGGCCGGGCCGGGTCCTTGAGCACGGACGCGGTCCCGATCAGGGCCGTGCCCAGCTCCAGGTAGTGGTCGCCGCTGCTGGACTCGCGCTGGTCGTTGGCGTAGGCCGGGAAGAGGGCGGCCAGCCGGCCCCGGTACGCGGCCACAAAGCTGGCCGGGTTGTTGTTGTAGTTCTTGCTTACACTTCTGGCGCCGCCGCCGCCTCCGGGCCGGAAGATGACGGCCTCGGGCGGCGGCAGGTTCCAGCGCACCGGGGCCCCGAGCTCAACAAAGGTTGTCCGGAGCAGGCTCAGGTGCTTCCACGTGTCCAGGACATCTCTCAGGAGCGCGGCCCGGGTATCGGCCGGCTGCTCCGCCGCGCCGGCGAGGTGCTCCAGCGCGCTGTGGATCATGCGCAGGCGCGGGTGCGCGTGCGGCGTGATCACGGCCAGCGCCTGCGAGAGGTGCAGCATCGGGGGCAGGCTCGGGTTGGTCGGATTCTGGATCTTGGCGCTCATCACCCGCCTGAGGGCCTGCTCGGCCCCGTCGCGCAGCTGGAGCCGAGGGGGGCCCGCCGCGCTCGCCCGCAAGGCCGGCCATATCCGCTCCTTGAAGGTGGTGAACAGCTCGCCCTCGTCCTTGATGTCGTCGAGCCGGAACAGATCGGCGTAGAGGCCCGAGTCGCCAACGGCCGAGGGGCTCCTGTCGCGGAGCGGGACTCCTCCCAGCAGGGCCGATGATAGATCCATCCGTGCTCTTTGTGCTCCTGCTCCATCTCGGGCTCCGGCTCCATCGCGGGCTCCATACCCATCTCGGGCTCCATTGCCATCTCGCAGGCCGGCTCGATCTTTGATTTCTGCTCGGGCTCGGGCTCCAGTTCCATCTCGTGCTCCAGCTCCACCTCGTTCCCCGGCTGTGCCTCGTGCTCCAGCTCCGGCCCCGGCCCCGGCTTCGGCTCCGGCCGGCCGGCCCGGCCGCCCCTCTCCTTTCGACGATCCCCACAGGACAGGGCTGTTGCGTCGCAACTGCTGGTCTCGTTCAGCGACAGCAGAGAAGAAATCAAAGGCAGGAGAGGACTGCTGCGGCGGCGGCGGCGGCTGCGCCTTTTTCGAGGCCTGGTGCGGGGGGCCATGCTGCTGGCGGGGGGGAACGGTGGTGGCGGCGGCGGCGGTGGTGCTACCCAACCGGATGGCACTCAAAGACAGCGATGAGGGACGGATGCCGCAGCGACATTGGAGGCAGACGAACTGGCGCGCCGGCGTCATGGCTGTCGCTGCTTCATTGCGAGGGGCGGCGGAGCGGCGGAGCGGGGGTCTCATTTATTCTTTCGGTCCACTAGATTTGTTCTCGAGGTTGAGACGGCGTGTCGAGGCCGGCCAATGAGAACGAGGCTTGGCCGGCTTGCATAAGCCTGCTATAGTCGCGTAAGAAAAGATGGATTCAACCCTCTGACCATACTTGCAATCGCAGGTAGATCAACCTCGCCTTGTCGGCCTCGAGTCGGTCGGTCGACCTGGTTTTTGACTTGTTTTCTTTTTCCTTGTACTTTGCTACGTAATTGGGCTTCTATCTTGTCCCTCTGCGTCGTCTTACTTACGGGGCAGCATCCTGACGGCCATGGGCGCCCCTCCCCCTCTCTCTTCCCCATGGGGACCAAATGACCCCCAACTCGGCCACGAGTGGCTGGCCGTGAGCGTGGCCAAGCAGTCCGGGATCGAACCGTGTGGTAAGTCAACCCCACTGGGGGGCCGGTGTTTCGAGAGACCCATAGGGCCGCGATTCCTTTTGTTTGGATGTTTGGACAATCTTGGTCTCTTCCCTATTCGATCGATTCTGCCAGCATCAGGTCTTGATCGTGGTCGTGGTCTTCCTGGCTCAGCAGCCGCGTATGCCCTTGCTAGCGAGCTGTAGAGGTTCAACTGTTCGGGGTCTCTGGCTACAAAGTCGCCGAGTCTGTCCCATTACCTACAAAGTGTGCCCTCAAGGAGCTGTCCACAAAGTGTGCCCTCGAGGAGCTGTCCACAAAGTGTGCCCTCAAGAGGTTTCCTACAACGTGTGGCTCGGTGGATGGCATCTATCAATTCCCGCCTACATCTCTGATTTCCTTGGCCCAGGCTTTGATGCTCCGACCTAGATTCGGTCAATTTCCTGTCAATTCTCCATCCTGCACCCAGCGGGGCTCTCTAGCTCCCAAGTCTACTTCACTCTGAACTCGGGCTCCGCCGGCCAATCTCTCGTATTCAGACCAGCGACCCCGTCCGATTATCCACCCAGAGTAGCAGCTCTTTAGTCTACTGTCTCTTGTGGTCCAATGTCCCAGGCCGGCCGTCCATTCATCAGCCAGCCGTCCAGTCTACGGCTCTATGGATCCCCCGTTCTGCTGTGGTCCGGCTCAATCCCCCCCATCTCTCTCTGGCCGTCCTCTGATCCAGCACCGATCCCATCCCTGGCCTAGCACTTGGACGCCGCCACGATCACGTTCCACCCCTCATTTGTGAACCCCTGCGCACGCGCATACTGCATGCCCACGCCATGACCGCAGGCATCGTACAGCGCCTGGATGACGTCGGCAACCTCGCTGCATGGCACGTCGAGATGGTTCGGGTTGTCGTTGCAAAGGAAGACGGCCGAGTTGTAGGCGCACGAGACGCGGGAGCAGCGCGGAGACGGGACCTGGCAGATGCTGTGCTTGCAGACCGGCTGGCTGCCGGCTGGGCCGGCGTTGGCGCCGCAGAGGCCACGGGTGCGCAGGTACTCCATGTTGGACTCCCAGTACCAGAGGGGCGTGTCGGTCCAGAAGGCGGGCGCGCAGTCCTGAGGGGCGGGGCGGTCAGCGAATGAGGGGGGCGAGGGGAGGAGGAGCACAAGGGGACCAGACTCACAATCAAAGTGACAGCGAGATCGAGGGCTGAGGCATCAGCTCGCTCGGTGATGATGGTGTCAGCCGTGTCCGGCTGCGGGCCGGCGAGGGTCGAGAGGGTGCTGCCGGCAAAAGCACACTGCAGCCCAATGAGGAGGACAAAAACACCGAGGATGGCCATATTCTTTTTCATCTTGAGCCAGATGGTGGGTATCGGTAGTAGTGGGACTGGGTGTCGACGGCGGATGCTTGGTAGTAATGGCCGTGGGACTGGGTGTGTTGTGTGTTGACGGTGGATGCGCAGTACCAGTCAGAAAGTGGGTGGATGAGAGAAAAAGAAGGCAAGAAGAGTTGGCCAGTTTTGGGGGGGGATGGGTGCAATTTATAGAGCAGGAGCCGCACCATTCACCCGGCAAGATCAAGCCGCGGCTGTGTCTTTTCCTAGCCGCGGCTGTATCTTGCCCCAGCCATCCAGACTCCCAGCCTTGTCTGCACAGCCGCAATGGGGCAAGACAGGGTCAAGTCACCTGAGCCTGGCGCGGCATTGACCCTGGGCAGCTCACTGTTTGCCATGTAGCGGGTTCTGATATTGGCAAACGAGCTCCTTGGCAAGCTGTTCCCTTGATGAGCCTGATCAGTGATGGCAGCCCCCAAGGCTGCACACCCAAAGAAGCATTGGCTGTTCAGTGGCCCAAGCTCTGCCCCAGGACTGCATATCCAAAGGAGCACTGGCTGTTCCGCCCAAGCCTGGGGAGGGGCATCTGTTCCCGTGCAGATTCTCCTCTCAGACCTTGCTTGGCAGATATTCATCCAGGGGGGCATAGCATAGTACCGCTCTATAACATCATCGACCTTGTCTCCCTTGTCCTTCCTGAGCTGATTGAGGAATGAAAACAGTCATGTGATTTAACAGAAAGCACAGAGCCCCGTATGCCTCCATGTTGCCACCCTGAGGAGGGTTTGAAGGCCCTACTGAGATTTCGGTCGTGTCAGATTGTATACTATGGCCGCAATGGCTGGCACCATTACCGCGAAAAATGCATACCTTTTTGCCTGACAAGCTGTATTCCAACCCTGGCTAGCTTCTGCCCCTCTTCAGAAAAGGAGATACCTGTAGGTCTTTTCTCAATGATGGCGTATTATTATGGAATATGGAATATGGTTTGGGAGAGATAGTCAAGCCGAGCTGGCATCCTGCTTCTGGCAGTGGCGGTTCTATGATGCCCCCCCCTCACCAGCTGGCTGAAATGGGCCTGAGGTTCTCTACGTGAGATTTGCTGGTCATGATAGGTACTGCAGTGCGGGGCCGTTGATACATGTCTCTATATATGGGTTCCAGCGCCGGCCAATCATACGGCGCCGGAGCTTGGTGGTGGGTCCGCTGGAAACCATGACTGGGCCGGAGCTGTGAGTACCGTGGGTTTGCTTCTGCTGGATGCTTTAGCTGGAGACCAGGTAGTTCCGAGGACTGTCCGAGGACTGCGTAGCGCGATCGGCCAGCCCCGTTCATCCAACAACTCGAGCTCGCAGGAATCTCAATTGTCCCTATCGACATGCAGCAACCCCCTACAACGGCGAGGTTTAGTAGCTCTACTACACCAGCCCCCCAGGACAAGACAGGGACTTTTCCTGGTGGAGTCTATGGGGGCGTATTATATTGTCCTTTTGACACCTCGAGTCTAATGCGCCCTCTTGTTCCACGCCAAAAGGTGCAATGCTTAGGGTGGGTGTCCATGTGTTATGCTGCCCAGCCGGTCGTGCCGAGGCATCAGGTGGGCTAGGAACAGGGACACAGCCCCTTGGTAATGAACTTTTACAAGCCTGTAACAGTGGCACAGCTCGGGACAGCGAATCAGCTCGGAACAGACGCGCAAACCGAATTCGGGTTTTTTTTGCCGTCTTGATTACTCAAATTGAGAAATCAAGAGAAACGGCGGCCCGACTAGGAGGAGCATGTGTGCATACGCATATGTACACTGGATAATTAATCCCTCCGGTGGCCGGCCCGGCCCGACCCGACCCGCTCCCGCCAGTCATGTCCCAAATCTCCGCGCCAGCAGCAGAGCAGCGCCGGCAGCAGGACCGTGGTTGCCGCCGTCTTGGCCTTCGCCCTGGCTCCGTGCCGCCGAGACGTGTCCCGGACCTCCCGGCCTCGGGCCTCGCCCCCCAGCTGTCCGCCCGGCCGGCGTGTCCCGGCCGACCGGTCCTCAGTGCCCGGTCGCTTTTTTTCTCGTCGAGTCGAGTCCCGTATACATGTCCCCGAGATAGGGGAGAATGAACAAGACCAGATGCAGACCGAGGGACAAAAAGACATTGGGAAACCTGCATGTCCCAGGACAAGAGATTGTAAAGGCAACGAAAAAAAAAGAATCTGGAACAACATGAAAAAATTGAAAAAATACATTACGATTAACCGATCAGACCGACTCGGCTTCCCCTGTCCCTCACAGCACCGCCACCAGCACGCCGAGCGCCCCGGCCACGAGCGCCGCGCAGGCCGCCGCCGGCCCGTCGTTGTTGCTGCGCGGCGCCGCCGCGGGCGC
>JAOYNC020039427.1:0-12493 GCA_025802115.2 Bertia moriformis
GCGTGCCAGCCCCTTGCCATTTTGAAGCTTCCAGGTGTCCCGCTCATAGACGGTCAGGTTGTTCTTTGGCTGAAGCACCACCCCATGCCCAGGAACGCCTACCGCACAAACGTTGACGATCCGGTTGTCCTCAACTCGTTTGAAGTGCGACCCACCGACGATGATCATGCCTGACGAATCGGCGATCCGCGCGATCCATTCCTCCATGGCGTCGCTGTACTGAACCAGGTACTCGGCGGAATCGTGCGGCTTCACCTTCTTGGCCAGCGGCAAGAGTTCGAGCAGATGCAACTCGGGGAACACGACGACCTGGGCACCCTCGTCGTGAGCCTCCGAAACAAGGTCGTGCCAATGGCCGAAATATCCTGAATCGCCTCGATTACGGCGCATTTTCCACGCCACCGCCGCCATCCGAAGATTCAAAACGTGCGCTCCAGAAGGGCTCCCGCGTCGCCGCTCTCAACGTCTCTCATATAGCCGCGTACTACGGCGACAAACCTCAATCCATAGCGCAGCAACGGGGACAGCGTACGGTCGAACCGCTTCCCTTCGACCACCTCCTGAGCGTACGCCTCCTGCGTAGGGATGCCGGAAGCCCGGAAGTCTGGCATTCGACAACCCGTTCCGTAACGAGAAAGATCCCTGGAACGACAGAGCTCAAAACGGCTTTCGTAGAACGCCCGCCCGATTCCTTGCCGCCGCGCATCGGGATGGACCGTGATGTCCATCCCGTAAAGGGTGTTACCTTCTCCATCGAAATCTGAAAGATCGTACGCTCCCACCGTCTCGATCCATGAACCGCGCGCCTGCCAACGTGCTTCCGTGATGATATCGTTGCTGCAAGATCCCACAATCCGCCCCTCCTGCTCCGCAACGAACTGCCCCTCGGGAAAGTGGCGGATGTGCGACTGAATGCTCGCCGCATCCCAGTGATACTCCTGAGGGAAGGGGGGAGGAAAGGGGGAAGGGAGAGGTGATTCCAGCGAGTACAGGTGGGCGGGTTTGGCATCTGTCTGTCTTGCTGAGGGTTCCTGCGCTCAACTGCTAGACGGTATGCTCAGGTGTGAAAGTGATAATATATATAACTATAGGTAATACGGCAGACGGTAGTAGATAGTTATCGGACGTAACCCTAATAAGCGTCGTTATAAGAGACAAGAGACCGCGAGACTAAGACCCTAGAGACCGCGAGACCAAGACCCTAGAGACCGCGAGACTGACCCTGGAGACCGCGAGACCAAGGCCTTGGAGACCGCGAGACCAAGACCCTGGAGACCGCGAGACTGACCCTGGAGACCGCGAGACCAAGGCCTTAGAGACCGCGAGACCAAGACCCTGGAGACCGCGAGATCCCCCCCGAACCCTTCGCCTCTTCTTTTATCCTCCTCCTTTCCAAGCTATTTCCCCTCACTTTCTGGCCACTTCTCTTTGTCTGGTATCCACCTTACTCCTTCCTTCCTCTAAAGTCTTAGAGTCTCGCTATGTCTGTCTGTCTATCTATATCTGTCTAGCTGCCTATCGTGTCTGACGCCACTGCGGTCAGCACACTACCCGGTCAGACCAGGGTTCCGTCGCTTGCTAGGGGCTTCTCCTACCAGTCAGGACTTGGTCGTCGGCGGCTTAGTAGTCGACGAAGTGGACGCGGTACCTGCCGTTGCCAACAAGCCTCAGCGGGACGCCGTGCGTGCGGCACGAAATGATCAGGGCCTCCTCGGCGGCGGCCTCGAAGATGTCAGTGTCGTCCTCGAAGATAGGTTCATCTTCGTCCTCATCCGGGGACCAGGACTTCAGGTGTTGGGCCAGAAGGTCCTCGGTCAGAGGGTACGCGCCCGGCGAGAGCATGGCGCCTCCGTCCTCGTCCTGCGACGCGAGGTCGTCGGGCAGTATGTCCCAGTCGCTGTCGGGGTGATCGGCCATAGCCAGCAGGTGCTCGACCGACTTGGCCTCGTTCGCCTGCTGCTCCGCGTCCTCCTCGGCCTGTTTCTCTTGGGCCTCAGCCTTCTGTTAGGGGGGCACGGGTGGATGGTCAATATTTCTGGTGGGGAAGCTCGCTGGTCACGGGAGGATATGAGTGATGAATGTATCCGGCTTACCGAGAGAAGCGGTGGCTGGGTGGCATTGCCGCTGACGGCGGCTGAGCGGGCCAGGGCCAGCTGGGCCTCCCTCGCGCGGTAGGCGGCGGTCACCTCGGCCTCGATGGCCTCGACCTTGGCCACGGCGTCCGGGCCGAGCTCATACTTCAGTCGGGCCTGGATGCTCTTCAGCATGCAGATCTCCTCGAGCAGGGCGTCGAAGTCGTTGCGCCTAGCCTGGGTTGCCTGGTATTCCGAGAACAGCCAGGCGGACTGGATATCGGTGAGGTGGTCGTTGCGGGCGCGCAGGTCCCTGACCTCTTCGGTGAGCTGTCCGATCTGGTGGTGGAGGGACCCGGCGACGCGCTTGGTCTGGTCGTTGAAGCGCTGTAGTAGGGCGACGATGAGGTTGGTTCTGTTAGAGACGGAGAGACAGAGGGGGACAGAGAGCTGGAGACAGGCAGAGAAAGAGAAATCTGCAATTGTTACCTCCGAGATAGCCTTCGTCGCAGTCTTGACCCGTCCCCTGACAGCTTGGAGAAGAGACAGCTTGTCGGGCATCACCTCCAGCTGCTGTTGGATCTTGCGGTTGACCTCATCCTCGTCTTCGGACCTGTAATCGAAAAACATCAGGGCGTTTCCCACGAGGGTGCTGCCGGCCCGCTCAACCTCCTTGACGAAGGTGACCGCGGCGATGATGTCGACGCCGCGGGCGGCCGTCATCTCCACCAGCCCGGTGACCAGCTGGTGGGTCGAGTTGATGTCGATGTAGCCGAGGTCGGCCAGCCTGTCGTCAAGGAGGAACGCCTTGTCGTCCAGGCCATAGAGCCTCGCCATCGTATCAAAGGTCGAGCCGGCAAACCAGAAGCTCATGGTGCAGGGCAGCTTGACGTGACGAGAATGGATCGAGTGCTGCTCCAGGATGGCGCCGAGGGTGATGAGAGTTGGCAGGTTGGCCGGGTCGAAGGTGAGCTGGCTATAGATAGTCGAGGCCGTCAGCGAGGGTGGTCTTGATGAGGGGGAGGAGAGGGGAGAGGACGAGAACGGACCGTAGCGGCAGCACCTCGCCGCTGTGGACGGCGTTCGCCAGGCCGATCATCTCGACCGGGCTCATGGCCGCAAGCATGTCCGTCTTGCTGCCGGGGCGGTCGTCAAACCAGGTCGGGCACTCGGGGACCGGGATCCGGTCACTCGCGCCGATGGAGGTCGTGGCCTTGACCGGGGGCGGGACCCATCCGCCGCCGGTCTTGTCCATGTGGCGGGCCAGGGCATGGCCGGAGCGGCGGACGGTCGGCAGGGCGCCGCGCTGCGCGGTGATGTCGGTCCGGAGCAGCTGCTCCACTCTGGCGCGGTTGAAGGCGGCCTCGTGGGCCAGCAGGTCCTGGCGCCTGGTCTCCTGGCGGTCCGACAGCTCGCGCGGGGCGAAGCTGAGACGGCGCTCGTAGCGGAGGTAGAAGTACCGCTCGGTCTTGTCGGCAGCGCCCTGGATCGGGGTCGAGTGCAGGATGACGACGACGAACTCGCGCTTGTGGGCTTTGTCGGCGACCTTGTAGTGGGTCATCTGGACGATGCGGAGGTTCTGGATGACGGCGAAGGAGACCTCCATGTCGGGGTTCTCGAGGTACTGGCGCAGCCAGGTGTCGGCGGAGAGGGCCTCGCCGTGGCCCATGATCTTGTGGTGCCATCCGTCGGTGCGGTCGTTCCTGGCCGGGACGATGCGGCCGGAGGCGTCGGTCGAATTGGAGAAGCAGATGCCGGTGACGGTGAAGGGCGGGTCCATGGTGGCGGTGGTAGGCATGGTTGATTGTGAGGGGGGGGGATTGCTGTAATGGCAAGGTTGTATGGTGTGCGGTGCAGAGGAGAGGTGCCGAGGCGCTGGGGAAGGGGGAATCTGGGGGAGCGGGGAGCGGGAGCGGGAGGGGGAATAAATAGACAGCGGAGGGCACATGTCACCACATTCGCTCTGGCCGACGAGAGGGAGGGACGGGGGATCATCGCTGTGACGTCGGATATCAGACCTCGCTGGAGCTAGCTTGGCAAGCTAGGCCGGGCCAGACTGCGGACTTATGATGGTACGGCCACTGTGTGGACTCGAAATAGCGGCTAGTTGATCCAGCCGCGTACGACGGTCACGTCGCCGGTGTCCAGGTTCGTGGTCGAGTCCAGGCAATCCAGCCGGTGGATCGCACGCCGGCTCTGGCCGTCGTAGTGCCGACGACGCCGCGCATCCGGACACCCGACGTCCGGAACGCGGCCGCGTAGTTGAGCTTGGCCAGCCAGTCGTTCATCTCCTCCGCCGAGTCGGCCAGCAGGACCTCCTCGAGGCCGCTGTGGCGGACGTACACGAACGCGTTCGCTGTACTCATACTAGACTAGCGATAGGCTACAGCTAGGTAGCGCTGGAGGCGGCGCGTAATGAGGCGGCGGCGGTAGGGGCAAAAGCCCTCTAGCAGTAAAAGGCGGCATGGCGGATGCTGCCACTGGCTGGCCGGCTGGCTGGTGGGAATGGACGTGTCCCGGCAAGGGGTCCGGCCGATGCTGTGTGGTCGGGCGGCGAGAGACCGAGGCGATTCCGGCATGCTACATATCTACCTTGGTTGTTTGGCATGCTGGTTGCCTGTCACGGGCTCCTGCCTGGCAAGCATGGCGACGGCCATCATCAGCGCGGCGGCGCGGCGGAACGGCAATCCGGGGCAAGAATAGACAGTACGAAATACAGATTGCAAGCTAAGACGGGCCTATCCTTTGGTCTGTACTACACTAGGCCCACCGACGGTCCACGCTGGATTCGCTTGGATTGGCCGATTCTCGAGACTACGCAGAGCAGGGGAGCAGAGCTATACGAGGCGTAGCGAAGCAAAGCAGTACAAAGCATACCACTCTCCTCTCCTCGCAAAAATGGGAGGAGCAGGAAGAAGGGGAGCAGGAGGAGAGCCAGTCGCGGGCCAAGCTTGGGCGACTGGCTTGTTTGTTGAGCCAAGTCGAGTCGCGGCCGGCTTGGTTGGATCGTGGGCCATGGCCGAGTTCCTTCAATTGACGCAGTAGATGGATATGGATGATGACGGCATCGACTGTATGACGACTCGGCTACCGCCGCTGCTGCTGCTGCTGCTGCTGGGCTGGCCGGCTGGCCGGGATTTGCCGACGCCGCTCGGACACCCGCTCTCGGACCTCGACCTCGCCCCCCCCGCGATGACGACACCCAAAAGAAATGCGAAATGCTGTGGACCAGCCTGCCCTGCTCCGCAGGCCAGGATACTTGTACATCCGGTCTGGACCTGCTTTCAGAAGATGGTCCAGCACCTCCATGGTAGACAAAGTACGTGATTGTTTTTTTGGTAGGGATAGAAAAGGAAGAGCTTGATAATGAATTTTTCCTCTTTTTTACCTCCTCGATTGGGCAGTCAATCATGCAGCACCTCGACAATGAGGGCGGGGTAATTCTGTTGAGGCGCCGGCAAAGTCTAGATCGAGTCCCGAGCGCGCGCCGGCTGCAGATCTGCTGGCGCCTTACGTGTCCGCCGCACTGTGAGCCTTGGTTGGCCTTTCCTGATCGGTTTGGAAAACTCCAAGTGCTACAGCCCTGGATTCGGGTAAGTGGCGGTCTGGAAATTAAGCGAGCTCGCTGCCAATAAGATTGCGTCTGCCGCCCAGCGGGAGGAGCAAAGGGAGGAGCAAACCACAATGGACAGCGGGAGAGGGAACACTGGGACGCGGCAGTGGGGGAGTCGGGGGGCAATGAGAGGGACTACGTCATGGACACTGGGGGGGGGGAAACCGGGAGACGGCAATGGGAGAGGTAATGGTAGCAAGTGCTGGATGGGTGATAATGGGAAGAGCAATGCGAGGAGCAGTGGGAGTGACCGAGGGGGGGCAGTAAGAGGAACAATAAGAGGAGCACCGGAAGGCGCAGTGGGAAGAGTAGTGGGAGAGGCAGTGGAAGGATAACTGAAAGGGGCACCCGGAGGAGCAGTAGCAGGGACATGGGAGAGGCAATGTATGGGAGTCACCTGGGAGAGGCAGTGGGAGGAGGAAAGAGAGGGAAACGGCCATGGGTTGTGGGAGGAGCAATGGGAGGGCCAGGCGGAGCAGCAAGGGGGAGATTTCAGAGATGGGCAGTGCAACAAGAGTCGGCATTGGGAAGAGAAATGGGAATGACCCCGGGAGGGGCAGTGGGAGGGCAGTGGGGGATACGAGGTGCAATTGGAGGCCGCAATGGGAGAGGCAATGAGAGCGACACCAGGACAGATAGATTAATAGCAAGAATACTGTCTACTTCTCCTTCCACTGCCCCTCCCAGTATGGGATTCTAGGGGGAAGGGGCAGTGGGAGGATAGATGGAGGGGACGCCAGGAGGGGCAGCAGGAGGGACAGCAGGTGCCATGGGAGGCAGCAATGGGCGCGCCAATGAGGGCAACCCTGGGATGGACAGTGGAAAGATTAATATCAGGAAAAACAACAGGAGGGCCGGTGGAAGGTGCGATCAGAGATATGTGGTGCAATAGGAGGGCAGGGACGATGGGTAGGTGGGGTTCGTCTGATCATGCAGCCACACGCGTTTGCGCCCAGATGCGCTAGCGTGTTATCAAGAAGGAGCAAGTGGCCGATTATCGAGGGAAGGCGCGTTCTTGCCCACTGCAGTATCAGTGCCGGCCACAAAAACTCTGATCTCCTGCCTGCCAAATACCAATCTTTTCCCAGACCTGAACCGACACTCCCCATCTGCAAACATCAACACCACCCGTACAACACCATAACCTTTGCCGAAGCCAAGTTCGCGCCGTCCCCCACGCCGAAGCCAAGTTCGCGGCCCCTGAAGCACAACTATCACATCGACTTACCCAGTCAGCAGACGATTCGCGCCACAAACTTCCCATCATCACAACACGACGATACTCAACATGTCATCCCCTTACAATGACCCGTCTGCCCGCTTCATGCGAGACCTCCTGGACGTCAACTTTGATGGCATGGGCTTCCGCTCGTTCCAAATCGCGATTGTCGCGAGCGGAATTCAAATCATCGAGGTGATGACGCCGGCCGATGAGCTGGCCTTTGTCGAGGGGGTCAGCGTGGGCAAGCCGGCCAACGAGGCCGAGGACCTCGGGTTCGTCGAGGACAATAGCATCATCGCCCTGATCGACCAAATCAACCACGACTTGGTTCCCCGCTACATCGTGCCGACCGTCCCGATCAAGATCCAGGGACCGACGCCTTGTGAGGCTTTTTGCGTCGGCGCGCTCGCCCCGAACTGGCCGGCTCCGGCCGGCCACAAGAAGCCGCGTTTCGTGAAGCGTTGCATGCGCAAGGTGCTGGGCATGTTTGCCCCCGCGGACCCGGTTCGTGATGTAGGTTGGCGGACGACCCTCAAGGCCCACATCCGCCGCCAGCGGCTGCGCGCCGTTCGCTGGATCAAGTGCGTCTGGGTTCCCCGCTTGGCCCTCTTTGTTCTAGACTTGACGGCTTGCTGACTTTTCGAGACCAGGGACGTGAGCAAGCGAGGCTAGTCTATATCCCGCATTACGACATCGGTATGTAGACGCCAGCGTCGGAGCGACGGAGACAGGCAGGGCTGGATCGGATACGCCACAGCGGGCGGGGTGAGGACAGTGGGCAGGAGAGCCAGAGCGTCACAGGGGACAGAAGTAACAGTGATGGACTATTCTTAGCGTGGGTGTGTCGTAGTCCGACAGAGGAGTGGGCGTCTTTTACTAGTGTGTGTGTGCGATCCAATGGAGGAGGTCCCTGTAGTCTGACGAGGAGATCGGGGTTAATAATTAATCAGTCCTTTGACCTATCTGACGTCTCTTGTCCAAGATCTTTGCCGGTAGGGCTGGAACTGGTTGGGCCACCCCAGCCAGGACAATAAAATGCAGGGGAGGTGGTTGATCGATCGGTCGATCCCGCATGGGCCAGTGGTGGTGGTGGTGAGCTGGTGGTGGTGGTGCATGCACAGGCAGACGACGGAACCGACCATCCTCCCCTCCCCGAGGCTGAGCAGAAAGGCCAATCCGAAGATGCCTGCTATCCGTCAGCAGTCACTCTGCTCCACTCCACGATTTTTCTCCTCTTCCTCTGCTGGCGTGGCCTGCTCGGCGCGCGAATCCCCATTTGGCTTGGGCCTATCTTACCAGCCTTGTGCAACCGTCCGATACAGGGATACCCCGGTACAGCCATCTGTCATCTCCCCACCTTGGGTCTGCCAGCCCGTTCGTCCGTCCACCATTGCATGCCCACTGGCCCTCTCGCCCGCTCGATATCCTGGGCCCTTTGAGTCCGACCCCAGCGCGTCTGCTACAATGCCCCGCTCTTAGTCAGCATCGCCTTGATCATGTCAGCTCCGGTTCTGCCTCTATGCCCAGGCACATCTGGACCGGCAGGTCAGCTCCGGCTCCTCTACCCACCCTGGCGCATTGGCCCCGCCGCATCAGCCTCGACTCTGCCCCCGGCTTTGCCTCTACCCCCAGCACATCAGGTCCAACTACGGCAGCAGTGTATCTATCACCTCTACCTCTACTCTGATCGATCATCCCCTAGAGAATCAGCTCTGACTCTGCCTCTACCCCGAGAGATTAGGTCCGATTCTGCCTCTGCCTGCCCCGGTGAATCGTCCTCGAAGCTCCTGCGCCATATCAGCCTCGACTCTGCCCCGGCACATCAGCTCTGCTGCCATCACCTCTCTCTTTTCTCTGCTCCGGCGGATCGGCTCCAACACTGCCTCTGCTCTGCCTGATCGGGCCCGACTCTGAACCCGCCCGGTATGTCAGCTCGAAGACTGCCTGCCCTGGCATATCGGCTTCGAGTTTGTCCCGGCGCATCAGCTCCAAGTCTCAACTTCGACGCTGCCCCCCTGCCTCCATCAACTCTGCGCCAATATAAGACCTCCGACTCTGCCGGCGACGTGTCGATTGGCTCTGCCTCTGCTCCGGCGCACCAGCTTCGACCCCCCGTCCCGAGCTCCGACTCTTTCTATACTATACTCTGCCAGATCGGCTCCGGCTCTGCTTCTACCCCAGCGAGTAGCTCCAACTCTACCCCAGGCGCCATATGCATCAGCCCCGCCGCTACTCTGAGCGCCAGGGCATGCAACGAGGACGATACCGAGCACGGGGGCAGGCATGCAAAGAGGACGATATCGAGCAAATGGGAGGCCAGACCGAGATGGGTACACAGCCGCCTCGGTTGGGCAAGCGCGTGCGGGCGCGCCATCAGATGGGCGAGGGTGTCGGTGTGCCCTTACTGACGAGCGGGACTTCGACCCCCGTCCCCCCGGTAGGTCAGCTCCGACTTGGCCCATACAATACCCCGCCAGATCAGCGCTGACTCTGCTTCTGCCCCAGGGTATGAGCTCGGACTCTACCCCCGGCGGCCCGCCATGCCGTCGTGGTCCCGACCGCCGCCGCCGCCACCACGACCACCACCGCAGGGAGCCCCCCACCACGAGAGAGCGGCCTGGCGCCCGAGCACCCCCGCGCCCCCCCGGCCCAGTACTGGAGGCGAGTCCAGCCATTCTTCATCCGGGACGGGGTCACAATGGCCACCAGTCTCTTCAGATCCGCCGCCACCCAGGCCCCAGACGAGGGCCTGCACACTGGCTTCGGCCCCTCGGCAGATTGGCTCCGATTCTGCCCCGGTGGATCCATCCGCTCCGAGTCTGCCTCTGACCCGTCATGATAGCTCCGACTATGCCTCGGCTCCTGCACGTTCATCAGCTTCGACTGTACGGCAGATCTGCCTCGAGTCCGCTTCTGGGCCGGAGAATCACCTTCCATGCTGCGTCGGCGCATCAGGTGCGCTGCGACCCCCCCCCCTCCCAGCGCATCAACCCCGACTCTACCCCTGCGTTTCCCTCAAATCCGAGTCTGACTCTTTCCCAGCGCTTCCATTAGCTCCGACCACGGCTCTACCCCAGAGCAGCAGCTTCAGCTTCCCCCCAGCGCATCGATCCGCTCCGAATATGTCTTCGCCCCGGCGAATCTCGGTCGAATCTACCCTGACGCGTTCGTCAGCTGGTCCGAGTCTGCCCTGACGCATCAACTTTGGCGTTGGCTCTGCCCCCGCGCGTTTATCGGTTCCGACTACATGGCGAATCCGGTTCGATTCTGCGTCTGGCCCGACAGGACGGCAGATCAGGCGCGAGTCTGCTTCTGGCCCGTCAACTTAGCTTCGGCTCTGCCCTAACTCGCCGACCTCGACTGTCGGCCTCCCCCGCGAACCTCACCTGCTCGCACCTGTCGGCGAATCATCGAACCTCGGCTTCGACCGCGCTATCGCCACCCTCGACTGTTTCCGTCCTCGCCGGCTGCCCTCGCCGCCCCGTCCTCGGCCGTCTCCACGTAAACCCCGCTTTATTGACGGGCCATAGCACCCTCTCTCGCCCCCGACGCCGCTCTCCCTCACTGACCTTAGCCGTCCCTGTCTGCGCCGCCTGCCTCGGCCGTCTGTCTTTGACTCGACGGACAATGGAACCCCTCCTGAGCTCCGTCCCCATCCTCCCTTACCGCCAATTGCTGTCTCCGTCTTCGTCGCCTGCCCTCCGGTAGCACTCGGATATCGGCTCCGACTTTGGCCTACCTCGCTACCATGCTCGGCCGTCTGTCTCCCTCATTGCCTGGCCTTCCCGAAGAACCAAGCACCTCCTCGCCATGGGTCCGACACAGCCCTCCCTTGCCGCTATGGTGCGTCTCCGCCTCGCCGCTCGCCGCTCGTCGCTTACCATCGGTCGCCTCCCGCGGACCTCGTTACCTCGACAGACCATGGCGCCCCCATCTCGGCTCCGGCTCTGCCCTTCGTATCTACCCTCGACCGTCTCTACCCTTGCGGCCTGCCCTCGGGCGTCTCCGTTCTCGCCACCCGCCGCCCGCTCTGGGCCGTCACCCCGCCAACCCCCGCCTTCCCAATGGACAATAGTGCCTCGTTTCCGACTAGGCTATCCCTCGCCGTCCTCGACTGTCTCCACCCTCGCCACCTTTGGTCGTTCCTGTCCTTGTCCTCGCCGCCGCTCTCGTCGGCAAGCGTCGCCACTTTTGGCCGTCCCCGTCCCTCAATCCTCGTCCCTGCTGCCGTTCTCGTCACTCTTTTGCGGCAAACCTTGCCACCTTTGGCCGTCCCCGTCCCCGTCCTCGTCCCGCCGCCGCACTCGGCAGTCTTGCGCCGCAAAGCCAGCGTTCTCAACGAACCATGGCGCACCCAGCCCCCGACCGCGCCCTCCCTCCCCGTCCTCAGCCGGCTATCTCTCTGAAAACCTCGTCCACTCGGCTGTCTCGCCAGTCCCGTCCTTGATGCCTGCTTCTAGGACCCGCCATTGACCCCCCCCTTCTGCCACTTCACTACCGTCGAGACCTGTCTCGCCACCCAATGGGGTCACTCACCCCAGTCTCGATCGGCACCTCGTCTGTCTTGGCTCCGGCATTCTCGTCCGTCTTGACATTAGTCTTCTCCAGTTGATCACCCCCCACTGGAATTTGCTTCTCTTGACTTCATAGCGGCTAGAGGGCTCGTCCTCGGGGTTGATGCTACAACGGAGGAAACGCTTTACAGTCTCTCTTCCTCTTCATCCCCTTCTCGTTACGTCTGTTCTCTTTCTACTTGCGCTCTTGCCTATCCTTCTCCTCCTGCACGAGTAGCTCGCCAAACGTCTCAATGACCAACACCATCAGGTCGCGGTTGTGATGCTGAATCAGGTTGAAGAACACGTTCGGGCCATCCTGGTTGGAGACCTGGCCGATCGAGTCCTTGGTCAAACTCGACATTGATCTGCATTTGCCCGACATATTGACTTTTGTGACGCTGGAGAAGGCGCCTCTGGGGCTTCAACCACTGAGTAGGTGTGAAATTGACTTGTCTCTACCTATTTGCAAATGAGGGGATCACCCGATCCTTTTTACAATGCTCGTGGCAAGCCCAACGTCATTATAGACGTCATTTGTGAGATCATCGGGCCGTCATCCTAAGGGATTGTCCTAAGTCTGGCCGAAGTGGCGATCGCCTGCTCTATCCGTGACTTCAGGCTATAGGGGACCGCATTCTGCTAATCCTAGTAGGGCCGGGATACCCCGGCCTACATCTCAGGGCGCGATAATACCTGAACCGATTGAGGTGCTTATAGCGCCATATGACTAACATCCTAGATCCAGGTAAGATCCCTATACTTCCTTGACCACGCCAAGTATAAACATCAAGGTCATTCACTGAAAAGATGTGGCCTGTCCCCTGGACCCATATCCGACACAATTAGCTTAGTCAGAGATGTCTGGGGATAAAACTCTGACTGGGCCCACCAGCAGAGTTTTCCTCCCCTGAGCAAAATTGAAATACAGACACCCGTCATGGCATCCCGGCCCTACCGGGATCAGCAGGATGCGGTCCCGTGCCGACCTGACGTCACGGATGAGCAGGCGATCGCCATTTCGGCCCGACTC
>JAOYNC020039523.1:0-10168 GCA_025802115.2 Bertia moriformis
CGACCATTGTCAGCCGGATCGTCTCGCGCAACGCCAACTCCAGCATCGGGAACTCGGCTTCAAAGTCGTCGATCTCCAGCGTCCCGAGCACGTCGGCACCGGACTGGTCCGGCGACGTCCGATGCAGATCCACCGCCGCATCGACCTCCCGCCGGATCTCATTGCGCCAGCCAGGATCAGCGGCCAGATACATCACCAACCAGCCCGCGTTGATTCCGCTGTTGATCAGGCCGGCAAAGAGCGCGGCCAGCATGAACTGTGGATACGCGGGTGCGGCGTGAGTGAGCAGGCAGGGCCGCGAGCATGACGAGACCGGGGGCCGACCAGCCAAGCCGCCGGGTAGAGAAGAGGGGTGACGCAGAGTAGAGGAGATGCTGGAAATGCCACGAACCTGCACAATATCGGCCGCCTTGTCGCCCTGGTCCATCAGGATCTGCACCGCATCCTTCCGCCTGGACCCCGTCTTGATTCGGCCTTGGATCACCTTGGCGAGGACCATGTAGAACCGAGTGCCGCCCCACATCATCCTGACATATCGCATCGTCGGCATCCAGGGAAACACCACGGCCGCACCTATACTGGCGGCCGAGGACGATCCCTCGATCATTTCAAAGAAGTTGAGCGTCCGCTTCAGCTCGACCGGGTTCTCCGCAATGTCGGCGCAGCCGAGAGTGCGCATGGTCATCTGATATATCAAGCCGTAGAAATCGTCAAACGGGTTCAGCACCGCCCCGTCCGGCCGGGCACCGAGCGAGGACATGGCCGCCCCGATGTCGGACAGGAGCGACGGCAGGACGCCCTCGAGCCATTCCTTCTTGGCGAGTTTGCCAAACAGCCGGATCTGCTTGGCATAGAAGCCGTCGATACTATTATTGTCATTGTTGATGGTGGTGGTGCTGGCGCTGGCGCTGGCGCTGGCGTTGCTGTCGCCACCGCCACCATCCATCTGCGGAAAGGCGTTGAACAATGTCGAGTAGCTAAAAAGCAGGGTCAGCAAAGTTCAAGAGGCTGTCCGCTGCGCACCGCCCTGCGAGTCTCACGCTTTCGCCAGCTCGAGTCCTCGACTCTCGAAAAACGTCTTGCGGCCGGCTTCGCCAGACAGTCCGATCACGAGGTGCTTGCCGACATAGAAGCTGAACTGGCCCGAGCTGGCCGCCCGCGCGCCCGAGAGCATGAAGCTCTGCCGGCGGGTAAACCACCGCGCGGACCCGATCACGGGCAGTGCGTCAAACAGGCGGGGCGCGTTCGCCGGAACGGTCCGGCAAGAGGTCAAGGTCCGGAACAGGTACGCCAGGCCGATCGACAGAAGAACATATCCCGCCCCGGCCCAGTACTTGGGATCGAGCACCAGAGAGACAAGCTGAGACTTCGCCATTATCGCAGCACCCTAAGAAAAGAGGGGCCCGCTTGGTTCGGCTGGCTGGCTGGCAGCGTCCAGGGGTGAGGAAGAAGGAGACAGCGATGTATATATGATCGAATACTTGAGAGCAATGCCAGCAGCACCTTTTCATCCGAGGATGGGCAACTCTACGTCTTGGAATCTGGTTGGAATCTTGGTCTGACCGGGGGCCCACCCACCCGGCTGGAAGCGAGATCCCCCGCGTTTCAGGGCCGCGGCGAGCGCCCCGGAGACTTGATCCCAGAAGGGCCCACCGCGCTAAGCGATTAGATAAGCGGCGAAGCTCCAACCACAGCCTGGTCTTTTTTTTTTCCTCACCCCGTCCAGCTTGACCACCACAGACGACCCGTTGAAACCAGATCGCGGTCGCCTGCCTTGTTCATTATGGATAAGAAAAGACCCAAAAAGAAGCAGGCGACGGGCTCGACGGGCTCGACCGCCCCCGCAGCCCTCGCAGCCGCCGCAGCCGCCGCAGCGCCAGCCCCCGCCGACAAAAGATTCGCCAGCTTCGAGACGAACCCTCTATACACCCTCCCGAAGCGGAGACTGGGCAAGACAACGCTCGACGAACGGTTCGCCAAGGTCTTTAGTGATAAGGAGTTTACACAGACCGCCAGGGTCGACCGATACGGCCGCAAACTAAAGACCGACGCCCGGAAAAAGGTCCTCCACAGCCTATATCAGAAACAGGGAGCCGACCACGAGGCCGAAGATGAGAAATCGGGTCCGGTTCAAGAGTCTGCGTACGACCCCGCCCGCCAGGGGGGCTACTCCTCCTCAGGCGAGGACTCGGACTCAGATGTCGACACGGATGAGGATGACCAAGCGGCCGAGCTGGCACAGGGGCGCGAGGGAGACGGCCAGTCCGAGGTGGAGACGGGGGAGGTCACCCGAAGAATCGCAGTGGTCAATCTGGACTGGGACCATGTCAGCTCGGTCGATATATATGCGCTGTTTCATTCGTTCCTTCCTGAAGGGGGGTCCTTGGAAAAGTAGGCCGTCAATCGCCCTGAATCCACCTGGATCCACCTGGGTCATCGTCGTTTTCTGCACGTTCCCCCACATTCTGGACCGGACCCGGAACACGCTGACCGGCATGTTCGACCTACTCCTCGATAGGGTGTCCATATATCCGAGCGAGTTTGGCAAGCAGCGGATGAGGAGGGAAGAGGCCGAGGGACCACCCAAAGAGCTGTTCCAGGCCAAGACCAGGCAACCGCCAGATCCGGACGACAGAGACCTTGACAGCGAGGAAGAGGACCAACAGATCAGGAAAGAACTGATTGAGGAGGGCGATGTCGACCAGCTGGACCATGAAGCACTGCGCAAATATCACCTGGAGCGGCTCAGGTTCGTTTCGGTGCCCACTCCGGAGGTCGCATATCCTGCCTGGGGTTGCTATTTATTAACAGTATCGCCAAGGCAGATATTACTACGCCGTCGTGGTCTGCCCGGACGAGTCAACGGCGGAAGCCCTCTACAGGGCGGTCGACGGCGCAGAATATCTGTCGAGCTCAAACTTTCTCGACCTGCGCTTCGTCCCGGACGACGCATCTTTCAGCGAGGACGAGCCGCGCGACGAGGCAGACCGGCTCCCGGATTCGACTTATCGGCCGGTAGAATTCGTCACCCAGGCCCTGCAGAGCTCCAAGGTCGACCAAATCGGGTGGGATGTCGATCCCAGGGAAGCAGCAAGGGCCGACCGGATAAAGCACGCGTTCAGCGGCAGCAAGAAAGCGCTGGAAGAGAACGACCTGAGGGCCTACCTCGCCAGCGACGACAGCGAGAGCGATGGGGAGGAGGAAGCGGCAGAAGAAGCAGAGGGGGCACATGATAAGTCCAAGCTGACCAAGAAGCAACTGGGGCGCCTGAAGATTCGACAGGCCCTCGGTCTCGGCGACGAGCCCACGCCCAGGCTGTCCAGGGACGGCAGGGCCGGCGGACCCGTCGGTGACATGCAAGTCACATTCACATCCGCCCTGACCGAGATGGAAAGGCAGCCTGCCGAGCCCGATCACGACGACGGCCACAACCACGACCACGAGACCACAATCGAGCGGTACAGGCGCAGGGATCGCGAGCGGCAGGGCCGTAAACGGGAGGCGACCGTCCCGGATGGCGGACCCGACGGTGGCCACAACAACAAGGTGGACCTCGGCTTTGATGACCCATTCTTCGCCGCCGAGGACGACGGCTCAAAATCCAAGTCGGCCCAGCGCAAGGAGGAGCGGCGCAGGCGGCGAGAGGAGCGCGAGACACACCAGGCCGAGACGGCCGAGTCGCGCGCCCAGGCAAAACGGGTCATTGACGAGCACGAGATGGAGGAGGAGGCGGCGACGGCGATGGCGGCGACACTTGGCGGTGCCAACCGGCTGGACCACTTCGACATGAAAGACATCAGAAAGACGGAGAAGCTCAAGGCCAAGAAGGGGAAGAAGAGCCGAAGGCGGCTCGAGGAGGAGACCAAGACCGCAAACCTGCAGGAAGACTTTGTCATGGACCCGGCCGACAGCCGGTTCCGGGCCGTTTTCGAGGACCATCAGTACGCCATCGACCCGTCGAATCCGCGTTTCAGACCGACCGATGCCATGAGGGGGCTGCTGGAGGCGGGGAGGCAGACGAAGAAGAAGCGCAAGGACAGGGAGGGGGACGATATGAAGGATGGGGAGGGAGAGGGGGAGGACAGGAGGGAAGAGAAGAAGAGCAAAAAGAAAAAGGCAGCCAAGACGAGCGAGGGGGGGGACAACGATGACCTGAAGGGGCTTGTGGCCTCGATTAAGCGCAAGAGGAGACTGCTAGCGGGGCCATGATGTCATTCGGCCGGGTCCGGGGCTGTTAATTTTGAATAAAGGTTAGGCCGGAGTCCCCTCCAGCCCACCCGGGAAAGCCTCTAGAAAACTCCCAGAAAGCCCCCCCCCTGATACCAACTAGTACAATCACTCGAGCCTTGATCGGTAGATGGAAGAACTGTCAAAATGAAATGGGATACCCATATATTTCCATGTCGACCGCTCAGGCGGTATAAATTTTCATACTCGGGTGTCCACCCGCCAAACCTCATCAGCCAGGTCCCCCAACCAAGCCTGTCGGCACCCCATCCAGTCCATTACCCATTCGTTGTATATCGCAAGCTGGCAGATTCAGAGTTGTCCCCAAGCTCGGCCCGTACCGGGGTGAGAGGGGGTGTGGCTGCTTCATTGACCGCCCAGTCCACTATATCTCATCAGCTGCAGCGTGCCTCAGCAATAATAAACCTCTTCCTCCCCGAACTCGCTCCCTAGCTATCGGAATCCACCTTCCACCTTAGCCGCCGCACGCTCACCCACTAATCCTGCAGAAAGAGATTGCCAGAGGGCCACATCAGATGGCCATGCCCCCGACTCCGCCGACTCCTTTATACTTCCAACTGCCAAGAAGCAAGAAAAACAAACGAAGAAAACACAGACTCGGTCGGGCCCGAGGCACATCACCCCCACGTACCCCCTCCGCCGCCGCCCCTCCCCCTCCGCTGCGCGCTGAGCCGCCAGTCGTCCTCCCCCATGAACTTGTTGTAGAGCGGCTGGATGCGCTCCCCCTTCTTCCGCTTCGACAGCCGGTCCGTCGGCGCAACCTTGAAGAAGGTCGGGGCCGCCTCGACCAGCCATCGCGGCTCTATGCTGAGGGTGTGGTGCATGTACTCCTTGGTGGTCATCACGAGGGTGTGGTAGACCACCCACTCGGCCTGCTTGCCGAACAGGGCCGAGCTCGGGTGCAGGAAGACGGGGGTCTGTTCGATCAGGGTGCGGTATCCGCCCTCCTGGTCCTTGCGGGCGGCGTGCCGGAAGAAGCCGGCGCATAGGGCGCGCCGGACCCGGTGGGTCTCGCGCCCACACGACACGATCGGGTGCCGGTACCGCTCCATGATCTTGACCAGCTGCTCGCGCACGTCGCGCGCCCGCTTCATCGACCGGGCCACGATGAAGTTGTCGACGCACCACGGCACCGACCGGCCGCTGCCCTCCCAGCCGTTGTACACGTTCAGCAGGGTCAGGTGGTCGCCGTGCGGGTCGAAGAAGCGGGCGCGCCGCTGGTCCGCCTGCGCCTGCTTCTCCTTGGGCCGGTAGAAGACGGACTGGAGGGTGAGCATGGCGACGACGGTGAGCACCTCGGACGAGCAGCCGAGGTCGACGGCGGCGATCAGCGCCTTGGCCAGCGACGGCTCCATCGGGAAGTCGGCCATCTTGCGGCCGAGCCGGGTCAGCAGGCCCTCGTCGTCGAGCGCACTGAGGGCGTACAGCTCCTCGAGCGCGGTCAGCATCGTGTTGATCGGCGGCGGGTCCATGAAGTCGAAGTGGAGCAGGTCGTTGATGCCGATCGCCTTGAGCATGAGGATGGCGTGCGCGATGTTCTGGCGCTGGATCTCGGGCACGGTGGTCGGCAGCATCTCGCCGTTGAACGCGTTCTCGGTGTACAGGCGGAAGCACTTGCCGGGCCCGGTCCGGCCGGCCCGGCCGGCGCGCTGCTTCGCCTGCGCCTGCGACACGGGCGTGACCATGAGCGAGTCCATGCCGAGCTTGGGGTCGTACGCGTTCTGCTTGACGAAGCCGGGGTCGATGACGTAGTAAATGTCGTCGATGGTGATCGATGTCTCGGCGATGTTGGTGGCGATGACGACCTTGCGGGTGCCGGGCGGGGCCGGCTCGAAGATCCGGCTCTGCATCTCGCTCGGCAGCTGGGCGTAGATGGGCAGGATCAGCAGCTCAGGAACGCCCGGGCCGAGGGCCTTCATGCGCTCGTACAGGATCTCGCAAGACGTGTCGATCTCCTCCTGCCCGGTCAGGAACAGCAGGATGTCGCCCTGCGGCTCGGTCAGGTGGATCTGCATCACGGTCACGAGGGCGGCGTCGAGGTAGTCGGACTCGGGCTCGCGCGAGTACAGGATCTCGACCGGGAAGGTCCGGCCCGGGATGTGGACGATCGGGCACTCGTTGAAGTAGGTAGCGAACTTCTCGGCGTCGAGCGTGGCCGAGGTGACGATGACCTTGAGGTCGGGCCGGCGCCGGGCCGTCTTCTTGAGGAGCGCGAACAGCACGTCGGTCGAGATGGTGCGCTCGTGCGCCTCGTCCAGCATGATGACCGAGTACCGGCGCAGGTCCTGGTCGATGAGGACCTCGCGCTCGAGCATGCCGTCGGTCATGTACTTGATCTTGGTGGCGGCGCTGGTCCGGTCCTCGAACCGGATCGTGTACCCAACCGCCTCGCCGAGCGGGCAGCCGACCTCCTCGGCCACCCGCTTGGCCACCGACATGGCGGCCACGCGGCGGGGCTGGGTGCAGCCGATCATGCCGGTGTTGGCGAAGCCGGCCTCGGCTAGGTACTGGGTCAGCTGGGTGGTCTTGCCGGACCCGGTCTCGCCGACCACGATCAGGATCTGGTATTCCCGCACCGCCTTGATGAGCTGCTCTCGGAAGGCGAACACCGGCAGGGTCTCGCGCTGCTCCCGGATGCTGAGGTTGGTCCGCTTGCCAAGTGGCTGGTTGTTGGCGTGGATGACGCGGCGCCACTCCGGGATCGGCTCCGCCTTCTGGCCCGCCTTGGGGTTGCGGGCCTCGGTGGCGAGCTTGCGCTTGTCCGGGTCCGCCATGGGGTCATGCCACAGGGACGAGAGGTTCTCGGCGGCCTGGCCCTGGGCGGCCTCCTCCTCGGCCTCCTGCCGCTTCAGCTCCTTGCGCTCCTTGGCGAGGGCGGTGCCGGACATGGCGGCCCGGTTCATGGACCCGTCGGGGGCCTTGACGACCCGGATCGGGGACAGCTCCAGCGACTGCTTGGTCTGGCCGGCCAGGAAGGGCGGCTCCTCCTCGCGCACCTCAATGTCGACCTCCTCCTCAAGCGCCATGTCGCCCTCGCCCCGGAGGGTGGCGTTGTAGTCTTCCTCGAGGTCGGGGAAGTCCGACGGCTTGGCGACGCCGGATCGGATCAGCTGCTGAATCTCCCATCGCTCCGGGGAGTTCAGCCGCTTCTTGTGGCGGCTTCCGCCCGGATGCGGCGGCGGGCCCATCCCGTCGCCCACGCCGGCGCCGGCGCCGTTTCGGCTCCCGAGCGCCTCCAGGTTGGCGCCCGACTGGATTCTCGTCTGGGGGACGAGATCGAGGCCGGTCTCCTGGTCGACCTCCTTCATGGATAGGCCTATCCGGTTGAGCTCGATGTCGATGACCTTGACCTTGACGTCCTGTCCCTGGGTTACGAGATCCGATGGGTGGCTCACCCGCTGCCCATCGACCAGCCTCGAGATGTGCACCAGCCCCTCTGCCTTGCCTCGGACTCCGTGCAGGTTCACAAAGACGCCAAAGTCCTTGATCCCGGTGACGTGGCCGTCGTATATCTTGTAGAGGACGGGGCCAGGATCCATCTCCCGGTCGGGCGGTCGGCTGAAGCTGGGGTCGTCGCGGTAGTGTTGTTCCCGGCGGCCTCGCTTCTGCTTCAGCGACGGTCGCAGGTCGCGGTCGTCGTCGTCGTAGTCGGCATCGTAGGGGGATTTGCGCCTCCGCGGCGACGGGGATCTCTTGTTTCGGCGACGATCTCGTGATCTTGACCGGGGCCCTCGCCGCGGCCCGCGCGCGCCGTTCTCGCCCGGGCTCCGGCTGCGATTCCGGCTCCGGCTCCGGCTCCGGCTCGGACTGCGGTTCCGTCTCCGCGGGCCTCCCTGCCGCTTCGCCTTGCTCTCCAGCCCCTCCAGCAGCGCCATGGTGTCGTCGAGGGCGTCGATGCCTTCGTCGTAGTCGGCGGCGACGTGCTTGTCCGGCAGGGATAGGCCCCTGAAGAGCATCTCCCGCTCGGCCAGGTTTCTGCTCGGCCGCTCATCCGAATCGTCCTTCGGGGGCCGCTTCCCTTCGAACCGGGGGTGCATCGCGAGCACCAGGCGGTCGATGCTCGTGGCCAGGCTGGGCGGGAAGTCGGCCTCGATGGCGGTGAGGGTGGCCTTGAACTCGGCGAAGGACGCGCACTCGAGCCGCTGGGCGATGAGCCACTCGGCAAGAATCTTGTCGCCGATGCCGACATGGTTCTGCAGTTCGGATGTGACCTTGGACACGAGGGAGAGGATCTCGAGCTGCTCGAGGTCGTCCATGGTGATGATGATGCTGGGATCGGGCTGCAGGCTTCTTTTGAGAATGGTGGGCGTGGACAGGTTATGATGATGATGAAGTCGATAACGCACGATTAAGTAAGCAAGCTGGCCGATGGCGAAAAAAGGGAAATCGGCGGGGCTGCGCCCCGGGGTCTCACGAGACGATAATAATGATAGATTGTTCAGGACCCGAATTTGATCACAGAGCATGGAGAGTGGGCATGGGAAGTAGTGGCGGGAAGCAGTTATTCTGGGTGGCAGAGCTCATATGCCAATCTGCAGAGAGAATGGGGGGAGTGTGACGCGCCTGGCCGAGATCTATTCATTCGCTTCATGGGCTGTTGCCTGTACTGTAACTAATATGTGGTCGGACGTGTCGGCATCGACCGCCAGCCAGGTGGCCAAGGCGAGATCGCAAAGCGCCCACCGGTCAAGCACAAGCCCGTCGGGCACCAGGTTGTTCTGGAGCTCCATGATGCCTCGAGATCCAGCAGGTCCCCTCCGTCCGCTGCTTTGACCTGGCCGATCACCGGTCCGGCTGCCAGCCTTCCGGCGAGCTCGCATGGGAACCCTCTTTCCGCCCTATTTCTCATCGGACTCCAGCTCCGGGCCATTTACTACTCAACTCCACTTGTCCCTCGGCCGCGGTTCCATTGGATCGACCAATCGTGCGGGCCGCACTGCCCCACAGACAGCGCCTGCTCGGCTCGCACAGCTGGCTCATTGGCTCAATCGGGCCGGCCGGCCCATGCCCGTTGGGGCTCCCCCTCCGGCCGGCACCCGTTTGATCGGTGGGATATACCTGAAGGGCCGGGTCTCCGGTTTGGCTGGACCTGCGGCACTGATCTGGCCGGCCCGGCCGGCCTCGGTGCTGGCCACGCTGGCCATGCTGCCTATGCCGCTGGCCTGCTGGCTGTATTGACCTTGGACACTGTTGGCTCGGGTGCTCGGCTAGTGCTCTGTCCGGCTCAGTCGTCCTGATCCCTGATCCTTGAACAATCGCGGCCTGCCCTGTCCGCCCCAGTTGTCGCCCTGCCGGGTTGGGGTTAAAGTGGAGCGCCTGCTCCCTTTAGCTCGTGTCGCTTGTCTCGGCGGCGCCGGTTCCGGCCCTGTCCAGCCCATTTCGCCCCGGCTGGCTCGTCTCGGCAGCTGGCGGCCTCGGCCTGCTCGTGCTGGCCGGAGTCGGCGGCTTTTCATGGGGTCGGCAGTAGTAGCTCGGGCTCTCACGTGTCAATTCATCACTGCTCGTAGCGCGTACCGCTCGTCTCGGTTCCAGCTCGGATCGGCGATCGGCTGCGGCCCGTTAACTGACGGGCGGCTCGCTTCCTCACCCGGCTACTCGTCGCAGGAACGGCGGCAGTGGCGGCGGCCGGCTAGATATTGTTGCGAATACGAATAGCCTTGGGCCCCCGCACCGCGGGCGTCACCCACGAATCCCGCGACACCATCGCGGGGATCGCCGCGGACCAGATGCTGCTGATCCTGGACGGCCAGCGGCCGCCGCGCCTGCTGAACCCCGAGGTCTGGCCCGCCTACCGCACCCGGTTCCGCGCCATCATGGGCCATGACGCCGCCGAGTGACTGCCCCCCGGCACGGCGGCCTTGCCCATCGCGGGGAACACCGCTAGAACCCCGCCCTTCGTCAGCGCGCCGGGCCTGAAGTA
>JAOYNC020039618.1:0-12483 GCA_025802115.2 Bertia moriformis
AAAAGGTGGAAGAGTTTGTGCGGGGATGAGACGAGGTATATTCGTCATATGTAAAAGAGGGGGGGGGAAAACGGGGGGGGGGGGGGGAGGGGGACGGGGGAAGAGGGGGGGAAAGGGGGAAACGGGGCGGTTGGCGGAGAGAAGTGGCAGGCATGTGTGTTAGGGCCCCGAGCCCTGGGAAATTTGGTCGGCCTTGAATCGAGGATGAATCAGGGGCGGGGGGCTGGATTGATTTTTTTCTGCGGTGGCTGCTGCTCCGACTGCCGTGCGGCACAGGTACAATGTTAGACACCCTGGTGCCGGAGCCGGAGGTGGAGATGGAGGAGCTGGGAGCTGGTTCCTCCTGGCCTGCTGCTCCCGGTAGATCCCCATCCGCGGGATTCTTTCCATGTCACGGCCTAGACGAAGGCCGGGCGAGATGGGGGGCACAAGGGGGACCTGCATCGTCGAGCGCCGCAAGAGGTCTGATAATTTCCAGCGAGTCAATCTGCTTGCTTGGTCGACACCAGTCCGCGACACGGCGCGGGCGCGGGGGGGGGGGCACTGACACTGCCACTGGCTCGCAGAAGTTACATGGTGTCGAGAATTCCGGCTTGGTGGGCTGGCAGGCAGCGGACAGGGAACCGGCCTCGAAGGTCTGGACGGAGAGAAGAGACCAAGTGGGCCCGTAATGAGAGCGAGAGCGAGCGAGACGGGGCAGCAGCGGCCGACTGGAGACAATAAGAAAGAGGAAAACCAGACAGCCCAGCTGTTCCCCTTGAAAACGAATAGGGGCAAGGGACTAATTATTATTCCGAAAGTGCCCTTCTCTGCGGTGCAGTGTGGGCTTTGCTTTTTCTTTTTTCCACTTGCCCCGGCTTGCCCTCGAGAATCAAGCCAGCCCCTTGACCCGGATGCTTGCTTCGAGACTGCCAATCCAAGGCCCGGGACAGCAGAGCGGAGCGGAGTGACTGGCCTGGGCCGCCGCCTCTGACTGGACAGAAAGACACAACTCGAGATAATTAGCCCCGTTTTGACTTTCAGAGTGGCAGAGGTGCAAAAGCACGCGTCGTCTGGCAGCCATCGCGAGCGCCTTGGCCGGAAGCACCATGCACGAGGGCGGAAGATGGGTCAGGAACGGGCGGGCAGGCGGGCGAGCAGGCATCTACGTACCTGAGAATCCGACCCCTAGCTCGACGCACCAGAGGCTCTGACGTGATATTGTGCAATTCCTCGCATCTCAAGGCTGAGTTAAGAGGAGCCCGGCGGGGATTTGGGGACCAGGAGAGAGGGGGGAATCACAAGTTGACCGGCGGGGACGAGGCGATATGTGGCTGTGATCTGTGATCGGGACGTCGAGCAGCAGGACCGGCTGTGTGAGCATAAATGAGCAAAAGACAGACGTCGACATGCTCCCGAGGCCGCGAGCAAGAAGACCCTGGCTGAGCTGACGAGCTTGGCCGCGCGCTCTGGCTCGACGAGGCCACCGGTTATTGATTTGATTTCGGGCCCTCCTTTTTCCCAAACCAGCCGGCCTGCTGGCTGGCTGCCATCTTCCGGTCGTCTTATCGAGACTGGATCGGACTCTTTGCCGGCGAGAAAAAAGAATTGCGGTCTCGGGATTTATTTTCATCGGCGTGTCATTGATTGCCGGAGACAAGTTGACGAGCCGGATGATTGGCGGCCGCCTGGTCGAGCCGAGAGAAGACGCCTCCTCTTTCGCATTGGTAAAAGAAAAACTGAAAAGACATTGAGGGTCTGGAACGGGCTGCAGTCAGATACTACTCGAATTAATTCCTTTGGTGGCCCCCCCTCCGCCCCCTCCCACACCCTCTTTGAGAAGAATTGCCTCCCCCCCGCTCTCCCGCCGAGAAGAGAGCAGGAAATTTCCGGCCTGGGCTGCGCCGTCCGCTTCGTCGGATGGTGACCCCTCGCCCTCCCCCCTCCTCCCCATAAAACATGCGAGGGGGGAAACGGGTTCAGCAGCGCAGCGCGAGGCGCGTGGCTTGAGTCGGATTCCACCTTCTCCAGGACGGCCGGACGCGCTCAGTCGAGGGTCCACCGGATCCCCCGCTCCCCCCGCTCTGCCCGCTCCGCCGGCCTGCCCTCGCCCGACGGCCTCCCGACCTCCTTCCCATCGGCCCTCTCGCCGCCCTCCCCGGGGCCGGCCCCTCCCCTCCCGCACGTGGCGGCCGGGCCCTCGACCGGCTCAATCCTGACGTGCCCGCTCGCGTCGATCTCGACGACGGCCATGAACTCGTTGCAATCTTCGCACTTGCGCACGCACGTGGGGCAGCGGCCGGCCCAGCGCGCGGGGAGCTCGCGCGGGCGCGTGATGGACCCGCACGAGTTTGAGGCGGCGGAGGCGGCGGACGCGGACGCGGACACGGAGGCGGCGGTCCGGAGATGCGCGTTGGGACACAGCTCCGGGCTCGTCTCGGACGTATAGGTCCGGCCGCACGTGGTGCAGTTGATCGGCCGGGTGGTTTCGAAGCACATGTTTTACCAATCTAATCTCTGCCGCGGTCGAGAAATTATATTTTGGTTTGCCTTGACTGAGGATGTGTGTGTGTGTTGGACGCCGAGGGTTGAGCGAGAGAGACGGTGTATGTGTGAGGGAGGGGAGAGTAGAGTGCGAGGGCAGGGAGGGGAGAGTAGAGTGCGAGGGCGGGCAGTGCGGATTGGAATCAGGATCAGGATCAGGATCAGGATCAGGGTCCGGATCACGATGAGGATTGGGCGGGGGTTTGATTTCCACCGATTGCAGCTGAAGCTGCCAGCCGCCGCCGCCCAAGCTCACGGGCCAGCTTAGGAATTTGGCTTCGGGGTTGGCTCCGGGGGTGGATGGGCGGGCGGGCGGACGGGACGGGCGTACCGATTAGACTAAGCGGCCGCAGGACAGGCAAGGTGACGACGGTCTATCTGGCTGGCACCGCAGGATGTCGACGGCAGATCAGGAACAGGACCGTCCAAACCGAGAGTCGGGTGAGGCACAAGTTCAAACGAGCGGGCAGACGAGCGACGCGTGCAACGGGCCGAGTGGCGGATCTGATGCGAATAATGATGTAGGCGCGGATGCGGATAATGATGTAGGTGCGGATGCGGATGCGGTCCGGATCGTCGACGTGGTTTGTCTAGGGGGAGCCGGCCAGTCAGCTAGAGGGACGTCGCTTACGGGTCCTGGCTAGCCGCCCCACGGCCAGGGAGCGCCTGAGCTGATGACAGAGGCGCCACCACCAGCAACCTGCTAACCACAAGTCTCCGTCTCATCGGTCGCATCGAAAACACCAGCCGATTGATCGGGAAATAAATCGGATCGGTTGGTTCTGCCTGGGCTCCTTCGTGCTGCTCCGAGGTCGGTCGGTCGGTCGGCCGGTCGCTACTAGGAATCAATCGGTCATGGGGACAAGAGCCGACGGCGCCCCTATCTTGCTAGCCAGCCCATGCCTGCCGCTGCCGCTGCCGCTGCCGCTTGGCTGCTGCGAATCGTCGACAGGGTCCCGAGCGCGTACCCCGTCCCTCATCTGCACCGCATGAGATATCATGGCCATGATCTCGCTCTCACGTGTGGGCCCCTCCGCATGAGACATCCGTCATGACCAGATTCATGCCGCTCTCGCGTGTGGGCCATCCGCTCCCTGTCCATCGTTTTATTACTCGCCGTCGCCGAGTCCCTTCCCGTCCCGTCCCATTCGGTCCCGTCCCACACGGCCTGGCTCGGAAGGCGGCCGCCCGATATCCAGATGGAGGAAAACGCACCCAGATGGACGGTTGCGACGCACCCCCCTTTCCTTTGGTCTTTTCGCCATCTCTCGGTTGCACATTCTGATATTTTGATCAATGAAGCCGCCCTCCGAGGGCGATAACAACTCGTCTCGGCTATGAATGCCTTCTAGTGCCAGGAACTATTCTGACCACAAGGTACGAGGCTGCCAGCTATCTCAACCATGAGCAGGAGGGCTCTTTGTGAAGAAGGCTTTGCTATCATGGCCTGCCGTCTCCTCTGCCAATAGTCAGTCGAGAGTCCCGAGTCGCCAGTCGCGAGTGGCGAGATACCATTGGCATCCCTCCTCTCCTCAAGGAGGAGACACCGTGGCCTGCCGTCGCCTCTGCATGTCGCAAGATACCATTGGCCTCCCCTTTGTGGACGAGGAGAAAGAATGGTGGCCTGCGGCCTCTCCTGCAGCATGTCTCTCCCTTTCTTGATAGGGGAGAGAACGGACGGCGGCGGAGGTTGCCTCGCGTGTCGCAGGGTACCATTGGCCCCCCCCTCTCAATGATGAGAAAGGAGCGCCCACGGCCCCGCCCGCCCCCCTGCCCTGCCCTGCCATGCGCCACGCGCCATACGCCATCATCCCCCCCTCGATAGACAGGCCGTACGGCCCTGTCCGGCCTGTTTGCTGCTCCCAGCGGCATCCGAAACAGCGTGACGCCGGTCCGTCCGTCTGTCCGTCCGTCTGAAACTCAAATCTGAGCCCGTCTTTGACAAACACTCCGCCCGCTGCGCGCGCAACACCGCCACCACCACGACCCCTCCACTGGCAGCGCCCCCGCAGCGGCAACCTGCGTGGATGTCTAGATGGAGGGCCCGCCATGACGATGGCCCTGCGGCCCGGGCCGGCTGCGTCCTTGGGCGCCAATCAACATCAAAGCCGGAGCGTTTGCCTTGGCCGGTTGCCCCTGTCGGCCAATTATGGATTTGGCCTCAGATGGGGCCCCAAGTGTAACCCCCCAAGTGGCCTCACTGTGGAGGCCCCCCACTCCCGCCCTCCCGTTCTCCCCCTTCAGCCTCCAGGTGGTCGGCGCGGCCCACCCGGAGGCCCATTCTTTCTCTCTGATTCTTGAACCACATATACTAATGTAGCCTGTCCTCCCTCCATGGAGATCGAACTTCTGGCCTTCATCTCACTCCCTCACTGCCGTATCTTTTTTTTCTCTCTCATCTCTCCCTCTCCCCCTCATCTCTCACTGTCACCTCTCTCCCTCACCTCTCTCTCTGTCACTGCCGAAAAGATTTCTTGCCAGTCCCTCATCGTCTCGACCCCGTCTCCTCCACCTTGCCTCTGGCCGTCACCACGCGAATAGACCAGCCTATGCCGTAAACCCGCCGGAGTGACCAGTTAGGAGTCATGGGACCGAATGCGAAGTAAGTCCGGACCCAGAGATATCTCCAGGAGGGGGATCACAACTCCTGCCTGACCCCCCTCCCTCCTGGAGGGGCCGCCCAGTACTCTCGCGGCCTGTAGCCCGATAATCCCCGACATGTTGGAGCGTCATTCCCTCTGGGAAGCTGTCCGGTCGAAGGGACTGCTCGGGCTCTGCTCCAGTCTGGCACTCGCCGTTGATCCACCATGCTTCCCACTGACCCGCCGCCCCCACCTATCTGTCATACTCACAACCAATCCACCATGCTCCCCTCTCCACCATGCTCCCTGCCCACTCCGCCATGGCATCTTGTGAGCCGGTCCTGACTGACCCTGAAGCAGTGCGACATGGCGCGCTGCCCGGCCGAAGAAGAACCAACCCTGCCGCTTCTTCAAAACCCCCGAAGGCTGTTCTTACGGCGGCAAATGCAAGTTTGTCCACGACCCCGCCCACGCCGTATCCCCGCCACCCCCGGACCGGGCCGACGAGATGGATGCCCTCTGGCGCAAGTCGAAGCCCAAGCCGTCCGCCACATCCGGGCCCGAGCCGCCGCGACCGCCTGAGTCGCAGCAGCGGCGGTACGAGAGTTCCCAGCCACGAGACATCCGCGACTGGAAGCGGCTGCTCTACCAAGCCCACCTGAGCAGGAAGCTCGCTCCCGTTGTGGTTCAGAGGTTCCTGGCCATGGCCGTCGACCTGCTGGAAGGCAACGTCGCCGACGTGCAGGAAGTAATCAAGGCCATCGCCACCAACGAGGGCCTCGGCTACGTCAAGGCCGTGGCGGATGACATCCTCCCGAACGAGCCCGTCCATCCGCTCGTCTGGACTTCCTACGTCCTGCCCCTCTTCCGGCTCCTGACCCACCCCAGCGTCGAGGCGTCCACCCTCCTGGAGATCCAGGTAACCGAGATCGTGAACTTCCTGGCCGGACCGGCCGGTCGCCGCATGAAGGTCGTCTTCGAGTTTGCCCTGACCCTACTGGAGCGCTGGGGCGAGGCCTGTCCCGGCCTCCCCTTCATGGCCGCCCTCGAGGTCACCGTCAAGGTGCTTGTCAAGATCTTTGACGCGAGCACGACCAACCTGGTCAACCAAGAGTTCCGCCCGCTATCGGACCGGCTTGTGGCCCTGTTCCGGCAGTCGGACCCCGCCGAGGACGCCATCAGCTCCCACCGAACCGGGAGGGGGCTCGAGTACCTGCAGAGAAAGCTCGGCCTGGCCGAGGGCATCATCGTCCTCGGGGCCGGGGCCGCCGCTTCGGCCGCGGCCCCGACGCCGTTCCGGAAGGCGCGTGGGTTCGAGCTGGCCCGCGATCTGCCGGGCCACCTATCCGACGACGGGCCCCGGCACGACAACGACTTTCCCGCCATCGCCGACATCCGCATCCTGCCGACGTACGACGAGATCATGTCGGTGCGGGCCGAGTACCTGCCCACCAACGACCCAGCCCAGTCCCACCTCGGCGGGATCGAGGGCCTCCTGGATCGGCACTTCCGGCTCCTGCGCGAAGACACTGTCGGCCAGCTGCGCGACGCCGTCCGTGTCGAGCTGGAGAGGCGGCGACGCACCGACAAGTCCCAGAGGCAGCGCCAGGATGGCCCCGCTAAGACGGCTGGAAACCAGCTGAGGACGTTTGCGTACGAGGACGCCGTCATCATCAAGGTATCTTGCGACCGGCTCCTGGGGCTCGAGCTCGTCGTCTCGGCCGAGCAGCCGGCATCGGTCAGAAATAGCACCGACAAGGGGAGGAAGGACTGGTGGCAGAAGAGCAAGCGACTGCAGCCGGGCGCGCTGGTCTGCGTCATCAACTCGACTGATTCGGTCCTCTTCTGTGTCGTGGCCCAGTCGACGCTGCGATCCAACGCCGACGCGAAGAAGCGACAGCACAAACCTCGCGGCGACAGCGATGATGAGGACAGTGACTCCGACAACAAGGAGTGGACGCTCTGCCATGACCCCAACTATCTCGTGGTCCGGCTCCATCTCGTCAACGTCAAGGACGACGGCTCGGACGTGATGGCAGCTATGGACTGGTACACGTCGGCCAGCCAGGGCCGGCCCCCGTGCTGCCTAGTCGAGTTTCCCGGTGTCCTCCTCGACTCGTTCCAGCACACGCTGGCCGGCCTCCAGCAGCAGTCGTCCCGACTGGATGTTCCGTTCGCCGAGCTCCTCGCTCCCGCCGCTCCGGTCCACGACGACCCGAATGAGAACTACCTCCAGATCCCGGCTCCCCTGTACTCCCAGAGTCGGGCTTTCTATTTCGATCTCGGTTGCCTGACCAAGAAAGGAGGAGGCAGCGGCAGGGAGGTCGCGCCCACCCTCCGCCACCGGCCCGACGGCCCCATGGTCGCGGCGGACATGCTGACGGAGCACTCGACTCTGGACGCGACCCAGTCGGAGGCGCTCCTGCAGTCCCTCAACCGGGGATTCTCGTGCATCCAGGGTCCCCCCGGCACCGGCAAGAGCTACACCGGCCAGAGGATCATCCAGGTCCTCCTCGCGAACGGGAAGAAGGCCACGCTGGGCCCGATCCTGTGCGTGTGCTACACCAACCACGCGCTGGACCAGCTCCTGGAGCACCTGCTGGACGACGGCATCAACCAGATCCTGCGGATCGGGTCGAGATCGCGGTCCGAGCGGCTGACGAACTACAACCTCCGCACCAAGTCGCGCGAGATGACAAAGACTCGGGCCGAGAAGGAGACCGAGTGGAGAGTGCGGCAGAATCTCACTGACCTGGCCCGCGATGTCAACGCGGCAGTCGGCGGTCTCGCGGATTGCGATTCGGAGGCAACGTTGCAGAACCAGCTCGAGAACAGCCATCCGATGCACCACAATGAGCTCTTCACGCCGGGCGACGGGGACTGGAAATTGGTTGGGGGCCGGCACCAGATCATCAATGATTGGCTCAGGGGAGGGAGCGATCCCGGGGACAATCATCCGCCGCCGCCGCCGCCGCGCTCGGTCGAGGTCCTCCAGGAGGTCCCCCTCCACACCATGACTCGCCCCGAGAGGGCGTCGCTACATGCGTATTGGGTCGAGTCCCTCCAGAAGGAGCTCCTGAACAGAATCGTCACGGGCACGGCCGAGTTCCGCACCGCCAAGTCCGGGCTGGACGGGGTCTATCAGGAGGTCAGCCTGCGGTGTCTGCTCCAGGCTGACGTTGTTGGCGTGACCACGACGGGGCTGGCCAGAAACCTCGGCCTCCTACGCAAGCTGAATTGTAAGGTCCTCATCTGCGAGGAGGCCGGCGAGGTGCTCGAGGCCCATGTCCTGACTGCGCTCCTGCCCTCGGTCGAGCACGTCATCCTGATCGGTGACCACGAGCAGCTTCGGCCCCAGATCCAGAACTACGAACTGCAGATGGCCCACCCGACCGGAGTCAAGCACTCGCTGGACGTGTCGCTGTTCGAGAGGCTCGTTCGGCCGCCGAACCCACTGGAGCCGAAGATCCCGTTTAGCGTTCTGAAGACTCAGAGGCGGATGCATCCCAGCATCTCGTCCCTGATCCGGAACACAATCTACCCCCATCTGGAGGACGCCGACGCGACGTCGGCCTACCCACCCGTGGCCGGGATTCGGCGCCGGCTCTTCTGGCTCCACCATACCAACTTCGAGGACCGCGCCAACAACAGCGACCCGCTCCAGACATCGCGGACGAACCAGTTTGAGATCGACATGGTCGTCGCGATGGCGTCTCATCTGGTCCGCCAGGGCTTGTATCGGCCCGGCGACATCGCCGTGCTGACCCCATACCTCGGCCAGCTTCACAAGCTGTGTCGTGCATTTGAGAACCACTTCGAACTCGACATCAACGACGCTGATATGGAGGACCTGGCCGGTCTCGAGTCAGAGGATGGGGCGGACGGGACCGGAGCCGCGGCCGGGTCGTCGTCGCTGCCCCCGCTGGCCCGGCAGGGCGTTGTCCGTGTCGCGCTGGGCCGGGCGATCCGGGCCGCCACCGTGGATCGGTTCCAGGGCGACGAGGCCAAGGTGGTGATAATCTCGCTGGTGCGCAGCAACGAGGAGAGACAGTGCGGCTTCCTGAAGACGTCGAACCGGATCAATGTCCTCTTGTCGCGGGCCCAGCACGGCATGTACATCATCGGCAACGCCGAGACGTACGCCAAGGTCAACATGTGGCGCGACGTGCTCGCCATGCTCAAGGACGAGGGCAATGTCGGAATCGAGCTCGAGCTCCGGTGCCCGCGCCATCCCGAAACGCCGATCCGGGTGTCCGAGCCGGATCACTTCGTTCGGTTCACGCCCGACGGGGGCTGCCAGCTTCCCTGTGACAAGCGCCTGGGGTGCGGGCACCCCTGCACCGGGAGCTGCCACTCGGAAGTGATTCACAGGGCCGTCAAGTGTCCTGAGCCCTGTCCGCGCCCGAAGAAGGACTGCGAGCATGCGTGCCCCCGGCCCTGTGGCGAGACATGCGAGGAAAAGTGCAACGTGAAGCTCAAGGATCTGTCGCTGGTGCTCCAGTGCGGCCACGTGGTGTCGAGCGCGTTCTGCTGGCAGACCCGAGAGCCGGACAAGATTCGCTGTGTCGAGGTGGTCTCGAAGACCGTGCCCGGCTGCGGCCACAAGGTCGACGTCCCCTGCCATCGCGTCATCAACGACATGTACAGCTGCATCCGGCCGTGCGGGGCCCGGCTTCCGTGTGGACACGAGTGCCTCAAGGAATGCTCCACCTGCAGGACGCGCGAGGCCGGCCGCATTACATGGGAGAACCACGGCAAATGCGTCCGCCCCTGTGGGCGCCAGTCCACGACGTGTCAGCACACGTGCCGGAAGCCTTGCCATGATGGAGTGGCCTGCGGCTCCTGTGAGCAGCCGTGCGAGGTCAAGTGTTCTCACTCGACCTGCAGTAAGATATGCTGCGAGCCATGTACCCCATGCGCCCAGTCCCACTGCGCGTCGAGTTGCCCGCACTCCAAGTGCACGATGCCGTGAGTGGATTCATCATACATGATGACGATGTTGATGATGATGATGATCATCATCATCATCATTAACTCAAGTTGTGGCCTCGACAGATTTCAGAGCTGACGGTTCAACAGATGTGCAGCGCCCTGCGACTGGATCCCATGTTCGAAGCGGTGCGATGCCAACCTGGCATGTGGTCATCGTTGTAAGGAATCCCCATTCTCTGTCCCCAATAAATATATAACCCAAGCTGACCGGTAGCCGCGGCAGGCCCATCCCTCTGCGGCGAGACATGTCCCGATCCGAAGTTCTGCCAGGAGTGCGGGAGCGACGACGTCAAGGCCGCAGTGGTCGACTTCATCGAAGGCACGTCGTACGCCGACATGGACCTGGACCAAGACCCGTGCATCTTCCCGGATTGCGGCCACTTCTTCACCCGCTCCAGCATGGACGGCGTGATGGACATGGCCCGCCATTACAAGATGTCGGCCACGAGCGGCGAGCCGGTCTCAATCACTCCCAACCCGGGCGATTTCGGCATGGACGAGGCCAAGGGGTGTCCCTCCTGCCGCAGCTCCCTGAGGAACATCGCCCGCTACGGCCGGATCGTACGGAGAGCCCTGTTGGACGAAGCAGTCCGGCGGTTCATTACCTGGTCCAAGACCGAGTGCGCCCGGTTCGGGCCGCTCGTGCTGGAGGAGAAGAAGAGGCTGCTGGACAATGTCCCGAACCTGAAGCCGATGCCGGGCCAGAACAAGCAGCTCGACCTGTCGGCCGCCACGAGTCGGGGAGCCCAGGCCTCTGCTGTGCACAAGTGGCTGCTGGGGAGCAACCGGTATAAATCGACGTGCGACCTGCGGCGGAAGCTCGACACGTATCGCGGCAAGGTCCGGCGCGATGAGCAGCCGTTCCAGCGGGTAACCAATCTGGTGCAATACGCGAAGAAGCAGCAGGAGACCAAGGGAGAATTCATCTTCGACGAGGCCCATATTCAGTTCGACACGATCCTGGAGGCAACCATGCTGCTGATCCGGTGCGACCTGCTGATCATGTCAGACCTGCTGCGGCTGGTCTCCGACCCCGCGTGGTACGACGTCCGGGTGAAGCTCCACCTAGACCCTCACATCCGCGACTGCGGAGTTGCGGTCAAGGAGGCGGACCGGCTCAATAAGCGGCGGCTGCAGGTCGAGGGACATGTGCTGCTCATCCAGCTCTGCACCATAGCCCGACTCGGACACGCTCGGGCGGGCAAAGGCCAGGCACCGAGTGATGGCGACGACAGCCAGCTATCGGATGAGCATATTACCCGTGTTAGCCACTACACCGATCTGGCCGAGCGCCACATTTTGGCCTGCGAGAGCTTGATGTCGCAGCACCCGAGCACGGAGCGGATGAGGCCGGAGCTGGATGCGGCGAAGCTTATGGCGCGCGACGGCATTTTTTACGCTCCCGTGTCGGAGGAAGAGATGCGCGCGGTTTACGCCGCAATGGCGACCGAGTTCCAGGGCACTGGTCACGTGAGTATTTCCCCTTCTTTTTCTTTCTCTTTTCCCTGTTCCTGTTCTTGTTCTTTTTCTGGTTGGGCTGGGATGATAGTGGGATGGATGACTGACTCTACCACCGCTCGGCTCTTTCTCGTTCCTCAGTGGTACCTATGTCAGAATGGACATCGATTCACGATTGGAGAGTGCGGCATGGCGATGCAGCTGGCGCAGTGCCCGGAATGTGGCGCCCCGGTCGGAGGACAGCATCATCAGTCGGTCGAGGGCGTTGTGCGGGATGACGCGATGGAGCGGCTCGGTGCCGGGGTTGGTGGAATCGGGCTGGGTGTGTAGATTTTGTGATGATGATATGATGGATGCCGGATGACGAGAGATGATGAGAGACGAAGAGAGCTGGCAGCCGGGAGGGCAGGGGGCGAAGGTGGAGGTCCTATCTGGGATTCTAGATTGTAGTGGAGCCGACAGATTGGATGATTGTGGGGTAGACAAGTTGGATTGGCGAAGAAGCAGTTTGGAGGACGGCAGCAACGGGACTTGATATCCGCCGAGTCAGATAAATGGCATTAAGTAGGACCTATAGGGCATTGAGTAGGACTGATAGGGCAAAAGCAGGTCGGACGGCCCTGTCGAGGTTGGCACGATCAGTAGGGATGAAAGTACAGTTCAACCACCTTCCCTTGCTTCGGCAATGACGGACTTGTGGCCTGCGGTGAGACGAGATGGTCAGTAGCTGATTCATATTGGTTGGGGCCCGAGTCGACCGAGTTCGGCCTCTTCTCATTGGCGGACATTCAGACCAACGTTGAAGCGATATCCCCTGATTCGTTCTCTATGTATGGCCCGGAGACAACTGGTGTCGCGCCCCGAAATGCGGGCCGGGGCATCCCGGCCCCACCGGGATCAGCAGGATGCGGTCCCGTTCCGACCTGAC
>JAOYNC020039717.1:0-12474 GCA_025802115.2 Bertia moriformis
GGGGGGGGGGGGGGGGGGGGGGGGGGGGGGGGGGGGGGGGGGGGGGGGGGGGGGGGGGGGGGGGGGGGGGGGGGGGCCGAGGGTCGCGGGTCGCGGGATGAGGGATGCGGGATGCGAGATGCGAGGAGGGACGTGGGGGGGCGCGGGGTGTGTGGGTGTGTAAATGGATGTAAGAGAGTTAGGGTGTGCAAATGAGAGTTGAGAGAGAGCGGGTGTGTGGGTGGAGTGGGTGTAAATGAATGTGTATCATCGTCGTCTCTGGGTCAACGAGTGAGAGCGGGATGCAGGTGGAATGCAAGCAGCAACCGGAAAATGGGAGGCAGGCAGCCTGCCCATCTCCCATCGTCCCACAGCATAATCAAGCTAAAATCAACCAGCAGGGAAGTAGTCCCGCCGCCGTTGCAGCTTGGGACCCGGCTGGTGGATGTTATCGTGTCGGAGCAGACGTTCCCGCGCCGGCGCTGCTGCTGCTAGCCCATGATCCGACCTGATCCGAGTCGATCCCAGTCGGGGAGGGCGGGCATCGTCCCCTCCCGTTGCGGTGGAGGGTTACAGAGTCGGCTCGACTCGGCTGGGGGGCGCTTGGTCTGGACTGGAGGCCGCGCGTACCGACGCGGCTACGTTGTCACGGGAAAGACGGCCTTTTTATTGGCCGTGTGTGTCTCAAGCCATGTCTTGACAAATACTCAAAATACCGGCTGGACCTGATTCCTTGAGAGCGTATTCCACGTCGCTGTTCTAGATACCGGGTGGACCTGATGAATCATTGGGAGTGTCGATTCCACTTTTTCTTGGCTACTGTCCAAATACCGGCCAGACCTGATCACTTGGGACTGTATTCTACTGGACTGGAGCACATCACACGAGGACAGCTGGGACACGGCGTGGCGAGCGCCACGAGACCCACCCGAGAGTGGGCAGCAGCACAGCACGGCGGAGAGAGACGAGATTTGTACCACCGCACTCACGCGGGCTGGCTGCCCCCCCTGCCTCGGCGAGATTCGGAATAGCGAAGTACGGTGCCCGGTTCCAGCTCTCGCGAAGGCAAGGGGATCAATAGCTCCTGTCCTTATGTCCCATAGTATACACACCTGATCCAGTCGGTGCCGGGAGGACGAGTTGCCACGGACCCACCATCAGCGCCGTGTCCGGCTACGACGGCATGGGGGGGCGGTTGTCATTTTCTAGATCGTGGGCTGCAGCGGCGCGAGCACTCCTGGGTCGTAAACTATACCTCCGTCCCGCTCATGGGCCGGACGGGAGCTGCTCGGCCGAGCTGACGGACAAGTCGGCGCCAAACTGCACCGTAATCAGCATCCTATCCTGCCCGAGGCCGCCCTCGGCGCGGTCGTTCCCCAACCCTAACCCTACTGAGCGGTCACGGGGGCGATTTGCCTTGGTGGCCCCCGACCATGGCTTTCGGGGCCGCGCTCAGGGGCGGCGAGGTGCAGGGCCTGCAAGCCCGCCGGGTTCTGCTAACCAAGCGTCGATTAGACAAATCGCCTCGACGAGGCGGGCCATGGAGACGCCATGGCTGCTGCTGCTGTATGCCATTCCTTCCTCCGCACTGCCGGCGCTCACCTGCGCATGATGCTGCCGCACGCCACACCGATCGACAGCGGGTTCGGGGTCGTGGCCATCTCTTGGCGGGCTTAGACCACAACAGCGCCCAGAGATGGTGCGCGGGGGCGGGTCTGTCCGGGGAGCGGCTGCGAGGCCCCCTTGGCGAGGAATGAGTCGTCGGCGGATTGCGGAGAGGATGGGGCGGCGGTGGGTTTATGGGGTGTCATGTCCAAATATTAGGCGGACCTCTCGGTGGTTTCTTGGACGCGCTGAAGGGCCCCCGGGCTGAGCCGGCATCTGGATTCTAGCCAGAATAGGGCCAAATTCGAGACACATGGAATAGCGGCGTGGGACAGAAGCACGCATGTGACGAGGAATCGTACCATCATGCTCTGCTGCCGCCCGCTGCTGCCCGCTGCTGCCCGCGACTCTCACAGATAGCACTGTCTCTTTAGTTCCGACTACTGGCCATCCGGAAAGGCAGGACAGGCAGGGCAGGCCGGAGGCCAGAACTCCCGAAATCTGCGTCGTCCCGTCGCCCCGCCACAGTAGCTGCGTGTGCCGTGCGTTGTGACTTCATCTGGCCGTCTCCTCCCCTCTTGATTATATCCGGCCGTGTCTCTCCGGCCGTGTCCTCGCCTCGGTCGGACGGTTTGGTCCGAGACAGCGCACGCACCACCCACCCACCACCACCACCGCCGCCAGGGACGGGACTAGCGGAACTGACTTGACCCGCATTTCCTTGCCTACTCGCCGCCGCCACCGCCGCCACCACAACCACCGACACCAGATCGAGCATATCTCGAGGGTGGTGTCCCAGTCGATCGAGGGCTCTCGGCCAAGTGTCACCGGAATTTAGTTTCAGCAATTTCCGCACCGGCCGGTCTGCTGCGCGACCGCTGATCTCTGAAGAGAGATTCAAGGACCCCGCCGCCCTTGCGGTTTCCTTTCTGACCGGCAAGCAGGATGGGCTGATATAAAATGACGTGTGCCACATGCTGGGACCAGCCCCCCTCTAGTTGTCGCATCCAATGTGCAGCTATCGATGCCACGCCGTACAGTGCCACAGTGCCACCCACACGGGGCTGGTGGCCATGACTGCGCGAGGGGCCACAAGTCAAATAAGTGGCACGAGCCTGCTTCTGCACCCTCCGTTACCTGGCACTCCGTTACCTTGGAGACCAGGCAATGAGGTTCCCTGATCCTCTCGAGGCTGGATGGTGATGCGGAGTCGTCGCCCATCTCCTGCTGGCCTCCCGGCCTTCTGGTCTGGCCTCTGCCTGCCCCTCCCCCTTTCCGCCACCCCCCCTTTCCGCCACCCCGCCCCCGGGGCCTATCCAGTATCAGGATACTTCACGGGGGGGCTGGCCTCCCCAGGGTGCAGTGGTTTTCCATTGGTCCCTCGGGCTAGATGATTCCGGTCAAGATAGAGACACAGCTTGTCAAATCGGGTTACCTAAACCGGCCAGCCCAAGGCAACAGCCGTGACCGGCTCACCTCCTTCCGCCCGGATTGACCGGTCGGGATCTGCTCTGGAGCAGAGGGACGAACCGAACGAGTCTTGGCAGTCCGACTGATCGGCCTCGCAACGTTGCAAGCGCAACAGTGACGGGCCTGACTCATCGCACAGCCAGACCCAGCCAAGACCCAGCCAGACCCAGCCAAGATCAAGACCCAGCCAGCACCCAGCCAAGACCCAGCCAGCACCCAGCCATGACCCAGCGCTATCGCCTGCGGATAGCCTGCGGCAGGCGCGTATACACCTTTCCAGCCAGAAGTTCTCGCTCGCGCGCCATGTGATCCGGGCTCATGGCTAACAGCTCCCGAGCGCGTGCCGCTCCATCGATCGGCAGGGGCAGCAGCGCCCTGGCGTCGGCAGCCTCGGCCGCAGTCTTGCGATCTTGCTCGAGCTGCTCGCGACGTTCGTCTGTCATGCGCCACTCTATGGGGAACCTCGGCCTGGGCCGAGACTTGTGGTGGCGCAGATCAAGAGGGATGTCCTCGAAGGTGTCGGCGGGGTCCTGTAGGGGCCGGGGGGGGGACGCCGGTTAGCGGTCGGGATTATGATACGTGATGAAGCAGATTTGAAGATGATTTGAAAAATATTTGAACAAGATATGATCATCAAGATATGATCATCAAGATATGAACAAGATATGATCATCAAGATAGGATCATCAAGATAGGATCATCAAGCTAGAATTATCAAGCCATGGTGACCAAGATAGCATGATCAGGATGTAATGACCAAGATAGGATGAGGATCCCCCGGAGCGGAACTTGCCTTGGCCATCTCAATCATGCTGTCGATCAGGTCCGACAGGTACTTTTTGTTCTGGGCCTGGGTCTCAAACCCCTCGCTGCTCATGTGGACCAGGTCCTTGTCCGGCCGGTACCGCGGCCCGGCCAGCTTGCGCAGCTTGTGGCGCTGCACCTCGGTCAGGTCCGCCACGTCGTCGGGCGAGAACTGGACCACGACCTTGGACTCGGCCGCGTGGGAGTCGCCCATGTAGGTGGTGTACCGGAACCGGAGCACGTGCGCGTCCGAGGGGGGCGAGAACGGGCGCCCGAACCGGGCCAGCAGCGGCATCTCCCAGGCCGCGATCCGGGCCAGGTGGCGCATCTCGCGCATCTCCTCCAGCTTGATGTGGGCCGTCTCGGGCATGTCCACGTCGTTCGGGTCGTCCTCGCGCGACTCGGTCACGGTCTCGGGGTCGTCCTCGTCGAACCAGAAGGACCGCTTGTCCGGCTTGTCGTCGTCGGCCAGGCGGTCAAACAGCTTGTCGGTGCCGTCGCCGGCGTCCACCATGGCCTCGAGCTCGGCCGCCATGGCCTCAACGTCGGTGGCCAGGGTCTCGCCGTCCGGGTGGGTGTGCCGGTGCACGTCCTCGAGCAGCTTCTTCTCCTCGGGCCGCATCCGGGCCGTGAGCTCGGCCACGACGGTGTGGGGCTGCAGCTCCTCGTAGACGATGTCCTCCTCGCGGGGGGGGCGCTCGGCATCCTCGAGCAGCTCGCGCTTGGTCCGGCGCCGGGGCTTGTCGGTGGCGGGGGGGTCGGCGGCCGCGTCGGCAGGGGCGGGGGTGGTCGAGAAGGGGCGGAGCGGGAGCAGGAGTGGAAACGGGTGTGGTCGCCGCCGGAGGCAGGAGGGAGAGGGGGAGGCCGAGGGAGGCCAAGGGGCCGATCGGGGCCGGAATGCGACCGCGAGGCATGCACAGGAGACGCGCCGGGTGGCCATCCTGCCGATCGATATATTGCTGTGTGGGCGGCGGCCGGGAGAAACAAAAAAGGTCAAAGGTCAATTTGGGTGGTCTTTGCTCTTATCGACGCCTTATCGGCCAGCTATATAGTAAAGCCCAGAACCCCCACCATCACTCTGGACAAACACTTCCGGATTCATCCCACAGCATCAACACATAAAAAAACATATAAAAACTCAAGATGGACGGCGACTGGCAGGGCCTGTCTCGGCCCCCCGGCCGGCTGCCCGAGCGCCACGTCCTGGTCACCACCGGCGCGACCGCGCCATTCCGCGGCCTGCTCGCCGAGTTCCTCCGGCCCGAACTCCAGCTCGCCCTGGGGGAGCGCGGCTTCACCCACGCCACCGTGCAGGCGGGCACTGACGTGGACTGGTTCGCAGACCGGCTCCGCGAGCTCCAATCCCAGCCCCCGGCCAGCTCCCACTCCGGCCAGACGGTCCTGCTGCCCGAGGTGGCCTTCTTCGACTTTGATTCGGATCTGGTTGGGCGTTGGATGCGGCTGTGCCAGCCGGCGCCGGGCCGCGCTCGGGGCCTGGTGATCAGCCACGCGGGTGAGTGATATCGTATCGGATCGGAGCCGGCAGGCAGGCAGGCAGGCCTTCTTCTGGGCTCGAGCATCGGTCGATTCTGACGGGGGGGTCGAGAGGGTGAAATAAACTCGACGTGAAAAGGCACCGGCACCATCCTTGACACGTGGCGGCTCGACGTGCCCATCATCGTTGTGCCGAACACGGATCTGCTCGACAACCACCAGTCCGAGCTGGCGGACGAGATCGAGCGGCAGCAGTACGGCGTGGTGGGGGACCTTGTCGGGGCCGGCAATGGCGGCGGCGATGGCGGCGGCAGCGCGGATGCGATTGGTTGGGGCGCTGGGGGCCTCGTGGATGCGCTCGACCGGTCCGACTCGCTTGTGCGCGACAACGTGAGCCGGTGGCCCGCACACAGGCTGCCCCAGGGGCCCGGTCTCTGGGAGATTGCCGGCCAGATCATCGGCCGAGAGGTCCAGAAGCAGGAGGCGGCGGCCCAGAGGGATAGCCAGTGGGGCCGGGAGGCAGCCGAGGTGGAGCAGGCGGAGCAAGCGAAGCAGGCGGAGGAGGACGAGGCCAGACGAGAGGAGGGCGCGCGCATGACGCTGGACTAGAGGTCCGTGGGCATGGACGCAGCCGTTCCGGAGTCTGAAGGGGGTTCGTGACGGTGATATTGGAAGATCGCAGACCGGGGGGATCACAAGGGACGGGGGTGACGTGAGGTCAAGCATAACCGGCCTGGGGGGTGGATTACTGGGGAGTTCTGGTCGGGGGCCTCACGTCCTCCGGAGATAGGTATCCTCTTTGACCAAACAACCGCACTTTCCCCTTGTCCTCCTGGACAAGATAATAGCACTCCCCCCTCCAACCTTGCGCCCCCATGCCCGTTTTAAGCTTGTCAGCGCCTTGAGGTGGCCGCCGTCGGAAAACGACCAGTCCCTTGGCTGTCGCAGTTAGGCCGCCTTTCCTTCCCTGCCAGGACCAAGTATCTGACATAGTATCTGACATACTTGGCTCCGCGCGCCGCCCGATATCCAAATTCCGGACTGAGCGCGGCGATAAATACACACCATCATCTCACACCATCATCTCACCCACCCAAACTCTCAAGACGCCTGGTTACTTCCTCGCCCACCCTCCAATCCAGCCACTTTGACTTGACAGCTGTATTCCCCCCCCCGCGCGCCAGCCACCCATGGCTCATTGGCCCCCCGATACCCCCTCTCCAACCTCCACACCGTGACATCTGTATCTTACCCCCTCTCCAACCTCCACACCGTGACATCTGTATCTTACCCCCCCTCTATGCCCCTCACGGCAGCCCCCCATCCAACTTCCACACCTTGACAGCCGCATCCCCCCCTGCGCTGGCCACCCTATCCCCGCCGATCCAGCACACCCCCGTGACCCCATCCTTGTGGGCGTTGGGGGCCCGGATCCGGCGCCCCTGCTTGCTCGGCTCCATGCACCATATGTGCACGTTGGTGTCGACCGAGCCGCTGGCCGCGTGCCGTCCCCCGGCCTCCCACGCGATCGACGTCACCCGGGCCGTGTGGGCCGTCCACCGGTCCACAGCTACGGCCCAGTCTTGGGCCGTGTCGTACACGCAGATCTTGCCGACCGTGTTACCGGCAGCCAGGTACCGGCCGTCGGAGCTGAAGGCGAGAGTCGACACGGTCCCGGTCGTCGTGGGCGGCGAGATCGAGCCGGTGGCGGCGGCGGGGGCCAGCGTCTCACCGTCATAGATGCGGATCGCGTTGTTCGCGTCTCCGCCCACGGCGATGGTGTTGCCATGGGCGGCGATGCAGGCCGGCACAAATCCGACCGGCTTCGTCTTGAGCAGCTGCTGGCCGTCGCGCTCATACATGGCCACCCCTTCCGCCGTCGTGACATAGACGCGGCCGTTGCCGGCCCGGGCCACCCCGCTGGGCTGGGCCGGCAGCGGGGCTGGCTGTCCGACAAAGGCGACCGAGGCCTCGTCCATGGTGCGCAGGCTGTCGTCCCAGCCGACGCTGTATGCCGTCGTTGATTTCTCCCGGCCGGCCGGCTTGCCGCTGCTGTCTCTGACATCAGCGGCAGCAAAGGCGACGACCTGGTTGGTGTGTGGCTCGCCGGCCACGGTGACGGCATGGCCGGTCGACACGTCCCACTGGCAAACCCGGCCGTCGAAACTGCCGGTCCAGAGGGTGGGCGGCTGGGCCGGGGACACGCCGATGGCGGTGATCGCCTTGCTGTGGCCCTCCACCACGCGGATTTTGGTGGGAGTGCCGACCGCCAGGTAGTTCAGGTTCCCGCACAGGCTGAGGCTGATGATCATGCCGTCGGATCGGCCGGGCGGGTAGACCACACCCAGCTGCTGGTCGCGCACGCTGGCCTGGCCGTCGGACGGGCCGAACCGCCACGTCTCCACGGCCCTGCCGGTCTCGACATCCCACAGCCGCACAGTCTGGTCCGCGCTGGCGGTGGCAAACCTGGTGCCGGCGGCGCCCGGGGCCCACGCCGCGGCAAGCACGCTCCCGGTGTGGCCGGCGCCGCCCTCGGCGCCGCCCCCTCCCATCTCTCGCAGGTGGGTGCCGTCCCGGCCATCCCACAGGTGGATCCGGCGGTCCGCGCCGGCGGTCAGGAAGACGGCCCCGTCCGGGCTGTACGCGGCCGCGTACACAAAGTTGCCGCCGTGCCTGCCGGCCTCCTTGGTTTTGAAGGCAAACGGGACTCCGTGGAGGAAGCACACGGCCCCGTCGTCGGCGACCGTCACGGCCCGCAGGGGGCGCGACTGGCGAATGGCGACGGCGTTGATCGGCTTCGCGTGGCCGCTGATCTCGCCGATCGAGTTGCCCGAGTCGGCGGTGATGGCCTTGCCGAACCGGTCGCGGCCATCGCCCACGGCGATGATCCGCTGCGAATCGCCGTCCCAGGCTATGTCGTTGACGCGGCCGGCGAAGATGGTAAAGGTGGCTGGGAGGGGTCATGGTCAGGTCCGATCAGGTCAGGTCAGGTCAGGTCAGGCCCGGTCAGGCCAGGCCCGGTCCGGTCCGCTCCTGGTGGCGGGCAAGAGGAGACGGAGGCGGAGGCGGGCGGGGTAGGCAGGCGCACCCTTGGTGTTCTCAATGTTCAGTGGCTCCCACACCTGGACGATGCCAGAGACATCGCCGCTCGCGACCTTGAACCCGTTGGGTGAGAACCGGGCCACGGTGGCGGCGGCGGTGTGGCCGATGTACTGGCTCGCCTCGCTCGGGTCATCGATCGATCGCACAAAGACGGACTTTCCGGACTGAGGGTGGGGAGGGGGGTCAGCCGGTCATCTTGGAGGGGAGTTGGGGGTGGTAGCACTCACGCCATAGGCAAGGTATTGGCCTTTGGGGTCGCTGGATAGCTGGGTGGGCTGGCCCCGGGTCGTGGTCGGGGCAGGGGCGAAGATGGACCCGAGGATGAGCTTGTTTGCCGCCATGTCGCTGCTGCTGCTGCTGCTGCTGGCCTTGTCGCAGGGCCTGTCGTTGTGGTTCTCGCTCGGCCCCCTCTAGGAGGCGGGGTGGGGTGGGCCGGGGCTGGCCGCTAAGGACGGCAACTCCGCCAGATCATAACTGGGCGCTGCGCTGGCGATTTGCGACTGAGCTGTGGCGCGCCGGCGGCTGCCTGCTTGCCATTGGATAATGCAGTGGATTGGACGAAGCAGGGGGACTGGTCCGCATTTCACCAGGCCTCATGGGTGGGCCGTATGTGCATCATAAACGCGGACCAGTGCATACTGCGCCGGTCACAGACGTGGTGAGTCCGGATCGATCTCTGCCGGACGACTGCGGAAAGTACACATGGACGACCTGAAACCCTATCTACCGACTACGGACCCGCGGTCGATCGGGCCCAGCAGGCCGCTTCCGTCGACGGAAGCCACGGTGACGGCTATGAAAGTCCTGAACGACCGTACCCTCTGGGAAAACAGCGCGCCGACTGCAGAGCCGTGGTACATGACAGCTGGACTTGCACGAGTGGGAGTGGTGGGCGGGCCCGGGTGAGATGGCGGGATCCATGGAGAACACAGCAGTACGGGATCGGAATAGCGTCACGAGGGAAATGGCCGGGTCTGCCGTTATGTGAGGGGGGATCCTGTGACCCTGGCTATGTGGTCTGCCGGGGTGACTCAGCACTGGCCATCCAATATGGTTGGTAAACAATGCCGACCTCTTCCAGCAGATAGAATCACATCCTCCAAGCATAATACATCATTGGCCACGATCCCCACAATCCCCAGAAAACGCCAGAGAACCCCGGGAGCCTCGTGGTCAAGGCGGTTGCGCCTGTTCGCAGCAGCAGCAGCTGCTGCTGCTGCTGCTGCTGCTCATTGCTACTCCTCCCTGGTGCTAAACTCTGGTGTCTTTCTCTAGTATCTTTTCTAGTATCCCAGTGTCCTTCTCCAGTATCCATCTATCTTTAGTATTCCTCTCTGATATCCGTCCATCTCTAGTATCTTTCTTTACTCCTGCTCGAGTATCCGTCTATCTCTAGGATCATTCTCTGGTATTTATTCATCCTAGCGTTCTTCTCTGGTGTCCGTCCATCTCTGCCGTCTGGCTCCAATGTCCATCTCTGCTGTCCACCTGTCTTTTTCTCGTGTCCTTCGCTGGTGTCTATCTCTGACTACCTTCTCTGCTGCCATTCGCCAGTGTCTACCTATGAGGGTGTTGCCCATTCAGCAATGCGTAACAGACTGGCCAGATATGTGAGCCTGGCCCGCTCGCAGCTACTCTCAAATCAAGTCACCTGCCCTTGTACGTCTAGCCGCGATCTTCTATCGACACTGCCAAGTCAGCAGCAGGCAAATCAAACCACCAGCTGGCTTTGCGTAAGCTGATCATGATCTCGGCAATCGTTAAACTACACCATTGTCTCTTGTATAGCAGGCCGCACTTATCCGGCCATAGAAGCCAGTCTCCCTTTTTATGGCCATGCTGGAATCATGCCGACATAATCCCCTCCCATATCATCGGCTAGCTTTCTCTGCCCGGATTGGGATTACCAAGGCTTAGATTGATTTACTGCCCAGAGGCCCGACCCGTTGGGTAGTGGGCTGGGCGATGGGTCAGATACTTTGAAGCTTTGATAGTTCCTGCCACGGCCATTCCAGTGATACCTGATCCACAAATACAAGAACTCTCCGTCGTTGGTCAAACTCCGCTTGGTCCAGAGCTGGTGTCTGATGATTTACACACGCTCGCTACAGAGCCATCTATTAGTGACCCGGTGACGAGTCTGCTGTCTGGCCTGTCCTGCCCCCGCTCCTGCCCGCATCGTGTAGGCAATAGGGCCAGTGACGGCCAGGGACGTTCAAATGGGGTCAATCCATGTCCCAAGGTCTCAAGATCCCCCCCTACTCCAACCCCCTCCCCAGCAAACTCCTCCCAAGTCCAAAGCAGAAATCCAGCCCACCGCTCCATCTCCCTCGAGCCCCCTGTGACTCGAGCTTGCCGGCGCGGTACAAACTGGTTGAGAAGAAATCCTACTACTATGCCGCCTCGACCCCCCATCTCTTCATCCCCCTTCCACTCCTGCCCCCTCACTTCTTATGTATTTTGGGCTTGGGCTTGGGCTTGCCCTTGCTGCCACCCCCGCCGCCTCCTGACCCGGCCGAGGCGACGCTGGACGCCCGGGACGGAGCCTTGCTGGGGGCCTCAGACTTGATCGTCGCTACTGCCTTATGCTGTGCCTGCGGCTGAGTCTGCTCATGGCCGAGTTAGTGATCGAGCTTGGGTGTTGATGGATAGGCAGATACAATATCACCACCAAACTCACCGATCCCTTGGACTTCTTCTTCGCCGGCGCCCCCAGCCCGCTCTCCTCATCAGGCTCCTCGTCGTTCTCGCGCTTCGTCTTGGCCGCGCCTGCTGGCGCCCCGTTGGTCTTGCCGGACAGGACGGCTCCGTCCTCAAACTCCCGCACAATGGCTGTCAGCAGAGTCGTGCACCGCCGGCTCAGCTCAACCGGGGTGCGGCTCAGCAGGAACCAGTCGAATCGGAACAGCGGGCTCTCGCGGATCTCGTCCTGCATCCGGTCGTAGATTCCCTCCGAGTCGACTCCGAACCGGTCCAGCAGCACGAGTAGGAACCGATCCTCCTCCTCAGTGTAGACCTTCTTGTTGGTGGTCGAGACCGAGTAGCTGATCTTGAGCTGCTGCAGCGGGACCCGGCACTGGGCCAGCTTGCGGCTCAGCAGCCGACGCTGGTGCTCGACCTTGCGCAGCCGCTCCTCCCCGTCCTCGATGGTGCGGATGTACTTGGCGTGGTCGGCGATCTCACCGTACCGGCGCCAGAACACCTTGGCGTACTCGCGCACCTCGGCCAGGCCCTTGTTGCCGACGTCGCGGGCGATGCTCTCGTGGTTCTGGCGGCCGTGCCGGGCCGACGCGTTGACGAACTGCTGGAAGTCGCGCCGGTTCCACTCGCCGAAGCCCATCTCGGACAGCCGCTCCTTCTCCTCGCGCTCCTGGTCGGTGAGGGGCTCGGCCGAGTCGATCAGGGCCTGCTCGGCTGCGCGGCGCGCCTCGCGCTCCTCGAGGCTGTTGCCGGCACCGGCGCCGGCCCCGCCACCTTCTCCGGCGTCGTCTTCCTCTTCGGCTTCCGCTTCCTCAGGCAGGGCGACCCGGTACCCGGCCTCGCGGCGGTACGCGGCCGTCTCCTTGTCCTGCAGCTCGTGCAGACGAGGCGGGTAGAACTGGTAGTCGTGGCAGGCCACCTGGCGGGGCGGCCGGGGCGCCTTGGGCTTGGCGTCGGGCTTGGAGCCGGACCCGGCGCCTCCGGACCCGGTGGCGGCGCCGCCCGACATGGCCTGCTTGTAGTACTTGTCCATCGAGTAGTTCTGCTGGGTGCGCTCCCGCTTGGCCGGGTTGATCCACGTCAGGGCCACGTCGCCGCGCTTGGTTCCGGCAAAGTCGCGGCCGTTCCATTCGTACGCCGACTCGGCCGAGAACTTTTGCAGGTCGTCGATCCCCAGCTTCTCGTACTTGGCGTTCAGCTGCTTGGTTCGGAGCTCGCCCCGGGCTAGGATCTCGTCGAAATCCAGTCAGGCTGCAGCTCCCGCGACATCACCACCACCTCTTGCTCCATCGCCCTCCACTTACTGTTCGACCCCGGACA
>JAOYNC020039922.1:0-12459 GCA_025802115.2 Bertia moriformis
GCCTACATACCGCAGAGCGATCTGCTGCCGAAAGTATCCGCAATGGTGACCATGGGTGGATCGGGGGGTGTGCTTGCCGCCCTAAAGGCTGGTGTGCCACTGGTGATCGTTCCGACTGAATGGGATAGACCGGAGAACGCGCAACGTGTTGTGGAAGCCGGTGCTGGACTCCGTCTCGCGGCGAACCGATGCACCCCGGAACGGCTGCGCGCTGCGGTCGAACGTGTCCTTGTGGAACCTTCGTTTCGCTCCGAAGCTCAACGGCTGGCTCGTGTGTTCGCGCAACGCGAGGGCCCGCTGGAGCCCGCACGTATTCTGGAGTGACTCGTTTCGTCCTCACACGAACAGATCTCACACCACAACAGCGCAACCTCCGACTGGCAACTTGTCCAAACCGTTAGCTCAGCCCCGTGAAGGCGAACGCCATAAGATTGAGCCGCCTATCGAAGGCCGAGTAGCCATAGACACGCAGGGAAGCACAACTTGCCGTACCGGAAAGGAGTCCAGGTGGCACGCTTTCTCATTACATGCTGGCCATTTGTAGGACACCTTTATCCGCAGATCAGCGTGGCAAAAGCACTGCGGGATCGCGGGCACGAGGTGACTTTCTATAGCCACAGTTCAACCCGTCCGGTTGTTCAGGGCGAAGGCTTCGACCTTTTTCCGTTCGTTCACGTCGACGCACAACGGTATGAGCGCATACACGAACTCGAAGCCAAGGTGCCTACGACGCAGCCCAAGCGGCAAACAATTTCTGTGGCGATGAGCGCCTATCGTGACATGCTGGCTGACTCGATCCCGGAACAGGTGGCCGACCTTGAGCCGATCCTGAAGGAGTGGAAACCTGATGCTCTGGTGACCGACCCCGCAATGTGGGGGCCCATTCTTGTGCTTTGGGAAAAGGTGGGCATTCCGGTCGTGTGCTCCTCCACGATGATGGGCTCCATGATCCCTGGGCCAGATGGACCCCCTTGGGGGCCGGGACTTCCTCCTCCTCGCACCTTCGGGACGCGCTTGCTCTCAAGTGCAACAGAGTTAGCGATCGACATCATCGCTCATGGCATGCGCAAGCAGGTGAACGGCATCAGGAGACGCTACGGCCTGGGACCGATGCACGGATCCATCAATGCGCACACCGGTCAGCTGCCCCTTTACCTGATCCCAAGTCTGCCTGAGTTGGACTACAACAGAAAGGATCAACCGGCAAACGTCCATTACGTAGGCCCCTGTGTCTGGACAAAGCCGGGCGGTTCACCTCCGCCTCCGTGGCTGAAGGACATGCCGACGGATGTCCCCTGGGTACACGCCACCGAGGGCACGGCCCAATATCAGGAGCCCTTCCTTTTGCGTGCTGTGGCGCGCGCGCTTGCTGATGAGCCGGTGGAAGTAGTGATGACCACGGGTGGCTCTCGTGATCCTAAGACGCTTGGCCTCGAGCCCTTGCCCGCGAACGTCAGGGTCGAACAGTGGATCAGCCATGAGGAGCTGCTGCCCCGCTGCGCAGCCGTCGTCACGACAGGAGGACCGGCTACGGTGATGGCCGCGCTGAAGGCAAGTGTGCCGCTGGTGATGGTGCCGACGTTCTGGGAGAAAAGCGATAACGCACAGCGAGTCGTGGAAGCTGGCGTGGGGCTTCGCCTCGCACCGCGGCATTGCACGCCGGATCGTGTGCGCCTCGCTGTACGCAGGCTTCTGGATGAACCTCACTTCCGTGAAAACGCACGACGCATGGCAAGGCTGCTGGCCGAAGCTCCAGGGCCCCCGCGGGCCGCGGAACTGATTGAGAACCTCGTAGCACCTTCCGCTGTAAAAACCACTGCGCTTCCAATCCTTCAGAAGGTAACCGCTTAGGTGACGCTCCACATGCCTGAGAAGAAGATCCGATCCAGACGCCATTACTGCAGACAGCCGAGCAACTCCTGCCAGTCAGTCATGAAAGCGAACACATAAGTTGGAGGAAAGACTCGACACCATGAAGATCAAACTGAATCGACGCGCACCCTGGCTGGTGCTTGGACTTCTGGCCGCCTGCTTCTTAGCCCTCATGCCTGCCACCCAGGCCCAGTTACCTCTCGCCCGCCCACTCATGACAAGCGATTTTCAGCCGAACTCTCCACGCGGCTTTGGCGACCGGAACAACAGCTGGGCACAGGCAATGATCTGGTGGAATGGTGCCCTATACGTGGGAACCAGCCGTGAGTCGCTTTGCACGAGCCTGTATGCCTTGTACCAGTATGTTGCCATCAACGTAGGTCTCGACTTCGCGAATACCTACTTCACATATCCTCCGGCGGATCCAGACCTATCGTGCGCACCCGACGGGGCTGACCTTTCGTTGCAGGCTGAGATATGGCGATGGACACCCGATGGCACCTGGTCACGAGTCTTTCAGTCGCCGCTTGCACTCGATAACCCCGGTCCCGGAGCCCCCTACCCGCCACGTACAGGGAAGAAACTACCCTATGACATCGCCATTCGTGACCTCGTGGCGTATACCGAACCCGATGGAACGCAAGCACTTTATGCCCTGGGTGTGAACAGCACGATCATCTGGGATCGAACCAAGTTGCCCCCGCCACGCATTCTGCGCACGACCGATGGCGTCAACTGGTCTCCGTTGCCGCAGGATCCCGGAACCTTTCTCGGCACTCTGCCCTTCAACGACGACCACTCGAGCTTCCGTTCTGCTCAGTCCTACAACGGGCAGCTTTTCGCGCTGAATGGCCCGGCCTTTGGGCAAGGCTCACTTATCGCGTCAGCCAATCCTTCTCAGGGGAATAACGCCTGGTATCTTGCTGCGCCAGCCAGCACCTTGCTTTACGAGCTCCAGGTGTTCAACGGATACCTGTATCTCGGTGGCTTCGATCCGGCCGGCGGGTATGCCGTGTACAAGACCAACGCGCAGGGAACACCTCCCTACCAACTCACTACCGTCGTTCCCAGCGGGGCTGGCCTTACGTCGCATCCCAGCGCGTCCGTTGTAAGCATGCACGTCTTCAACAACCGTCTCTACGTCGGAACCGCTACGTTCACTGAAGTCATTCGCATCAATACGGACGATACATGGGATCTTGTGGTCGGTTCGCCTCGCGCTGTTCCAACGGCGAATGGTGGCTCGGAGACGAAGTACCCCATTAGCGGCCTGGATGCCGGATGGGGCGACACATTGAATGACCACGCCTGGAAGATGGATGACCGCAACGGATTTATGTACACCGGCACCTACAACGCCAGTACCGCCTCCCGCATGGAACCGAATGGCCCGCTACTTCTGCCAACGGCGGGCGGTCAGATGTATCGCACCGCTGATGGTTGGTACCACTTCCCTATTACCACCAACGGCTTCAGCAATCTGGGCGATCCCCATGGCGGACTTTTCGACTACGGGTTTCGCACTTTTACGAACACGCCTTATGGCGAGTTCGTGGGCACTGCCAACGACTACTACGGCCTTGAAATCTTCCAGGCCGTTGCCCACGGCTCTGCGGCTCCCGACCCGCCCGCCAGTATGGAACTAGAAGCTGCCAAGGGAGGAACGCTGGTTTCTTGGAGCGCCTCACTGAGCGCCAACCTATACCACGTCTGGCGTGCACCGGTGAATCTCATTCTTATACGCGACAGCATTTCGTTCGAAGGTTACAACGGACAGACCGGTGCAAAGGTTCCTGACATGTATGTGGGGCCTTATACCGAGATCGGAGCGGTCTCAAACCTAAATTTCCTGGATACCAACGTTCAGGCCGGACAGAAGTACATGTACTACGTCACCGCACAGAATACCTCCGGTTATATCTCTAATCCTTCTAACCTTATGGCCTTCCCACTGCTTCAACCTTCCATCACCTTCGCGGGCTTGCAGAGCTATAGCGCGAAGTTGCTTGCACGCGGCCGATTCGTTGACCCGGTGAACGGCCCGACGAAGGTGAACAATATCCTGGGCAATGCGCAGGCGCTGGCCGCAAGTTGCCAGCTTGATGCGGCCATTTCCGCGCTGAATCCGCGAACCACATCGGCTGCGATTCTAAGCCCGGATACCACCGATGCGCAGATCCTGCTTAGCAAGTTGGTTCGTCGTCTGCAGCTCTACGAGCAATACCCGCAGCAGGTGGTCGAAACCGAATTCTGCACAGGAGGTCGCTAGGTCACGTGCGCATTGACGTTCTAGCGATCGGGTCCCGGGGCGATGTGCAGCCGTACATCGCTCTGGGTGTCGGCCTGCAACGGGTCGGCTACCGTGTGCGCCTGGTGACGTTGGAGGGCTTTGCCGAGTTGGTGCGAGGTCACGACCTCGATCACCTTGTGATTGCCTCCAGCCCACAGCAGATCGCAAACAGCGAGACGGGACGCGAGTGGGTGAAGGAACGAAAGAGCACCTCCGGCTTCCTGCGCGGCTTTGTGCAGGTCGCGTCTTCCATGATCGAGCAGGGGATCGCCAACTACTGGAAACACTGCCAGGACGTCGACGCGATTGTGGTGTCCGGTATGGCCACGCTGATCGGTCTACACGTTGCGGAGAAGCTGAACATTCCTTTGATACGTACTGAGACCAGCCCGTTTGCAAACACCCGCTATGACTGGGCCGGGCAAAAGAATGCAGGAACTGCCGTGCGAGGCGGATGGCGCGCGGTACAGGCGATCCTCTTCCGCAGCCTCATTTGGACGATGCTTCGAAGCAGAACCAACCGCGCGCGGCAGCAGACCCTGTCCTTACCACCACTTCCCCTGCGCGGACCGTTTACTGCCATGGACAAAGCTGGGGTGCCCATGCTCGATGCCTACAGCCCCACCGTGGTGAAGCCGCCGCCGGACTGGGGTGACTGGATCCATGTCACGGGCTTCTGGTTCCTGGAGGAGATGCCCACTTGGCTGCCTCCGCCGGAGCTGATTGAGTTTCTTGCGGCTGGACCGCCTCCAGTGTTTGTTGGCTTTGGGAGTACGCCGTTTCCCGATCCAGAAGCTTCGACACAGCTCATAATCCGCGCTCTGGAGCGTGTTGCGCAGCGTGGACTTCTCGTCGCCGGAGGGAACGGTCTGACTACCGGCCAGCTCACACCCGATATCCTCAGTCTCGATTCGGTTCCGCATAGCTGGCTCCTCCCGCAGGTGCGCGCAGCAGTGCACCACGGGGGCGCCGGCGTTACCGGAGCGACGTTGCGTGCGGGCCTGGCCGCAGTCGTCGTTCCGATCTTTGCCGATCAGCCCTTCTGGGGATCGCGAGTCTTTGAGCTGGGCGCAGGGCCACGCCCCATCCGCGTTAAGCAACTCACAGAGGAGTCACTGGTTGAAGCGATTCAACTCGCTCTTGGGGAGCCGATGCGTCAGCGCGCCGCGGCTCTCGGTGAGCTCATCAGGCGGGAGAATGGTGTCGAAAAAGCAGTACACATCATTCAAGATCATCTTGGCCAACCGACACAAAGGTCAAAGCTGGCGTACATGGCCTCTGCTTCCTAGTTCAAGATTGTGAACACAATCGCCATTCATTCGCCGGAGGTAGGATGCATGCTGGAAAAACACAATGATTTCATCACCGTCGTTTCTGGACTTCCCCGCTCCGGCACATCGATGATGATGCGGATGCTCGAGAGTGGAGGCATGCCTGTAATCACCGACGGTTTTCGCGCGGCCGATGACGATAATCCACGGGGCTACTACGAATATGAAGCAGTGAAACGTCTAGACAAAGACTCGTCATGGTTGCCCGACGCTTACGGTAAGGCAATCAAGGTCATTTACATCCTGCTCTATACCCTTCCCCCGCAGCACAAGTACAAGATCATCTTTATGCAACGCGACCTTGACGAGGTGATCGCCTCTCAGAAAACGATGTTGGATCGCCGCAAGGAGAGTCAGGTATTGGGGAACTTCCAATTGAAGGCCATGTTTGATCAGCAACTGCACAAGCTGTACATGTGGATGGGGAACAGGCCAAACGTGGAAAGCCTCTTTCTCGATCACCGCGAAGTCTTGCAAACACCGGGGGAGGCGATCGCACAACTTCAAGCTTTCCTTGGGCTCCCGCTAGATACAGAGGCAATGCTCCAAACCGTAGAACCGGGCCTTCACCGCAACCGTGCGACGGTACTTACCTGAAGACCATGCGCAACCGAGCCCGTTAGTCGGGCAAGGAGCAGAACTTTAGCGGGTCGGCGCTGCCTGTCGCAAGATCGTTAGCAAGTTCTGGGGAATGTGAAGGTTGCCGTTACGCCCGGTGCCCAGTGCAATGTCCTTTTTCACCGCACCATGAAAATCAGAACCGCCAGTGAGCAATAAACCATGGCGTCGCGCCAAGTCGATGTATTGAGACGTCTGGGTTGGCGAATGGTCGCTGTGGTACGCCTCAACCGCTCCGAGCCCATGCTTGCGCAACTCTTGCAACAGGTTGAAAAGATCGCCGCTTATGCGACAAGGATGTGCGAGAGAGGTCAAACCTCCCTGACGCCGCACCTCCTCAATACAGGACACGAGTTGCGGCTCAACGCGATCTACGAAGCAGCAAGCGGACTTGTCAAGGTATCTATCGAAAGCCTCCTGGATCGTAGCGGCATACCCCTTCTCCACCAACACTTGAGCAAAGTGCGGCCGTCCCGTCATGGTTTGACTCTTGGCCTGTACGTCTTCAAGTGTGATCGGCATACCAGCATCGCGGAGGCGCTCAACAAGCTGTCGATTTCGTTCGTCCCGTGAAGCGCACATTCCCCTCACCCAAAGCCTTGTTGCTTCCGGAAGCCCCTCAAGGAAGTACGCGAGTAAGTGAACGGATTGACCTTCGAATTTTGTAGAAAGCTCTATGCCGCAAACAAGTTCGATGCCCTGCGCGAGTGCGTGCGGGACTGCCTGGTCATAGCCACGAAAGGTGTCGTGATCTGTGATTGCCAGCGTGGTGATGCCCTTCTGCTTGGCAAGCGTGACCAACTCGGCCGGTGAAGAAGTTCCGTCAGATTGATTCGTGTGGCTGTGTAAATCAATCATTCCCCGGAACCAGCCCCTGTTTTTGCAAAATGGTCAGTATCTTCGCCACGCCGGCTTCCGGCGTTTCCTTCGCGGAGTGGATTACAACATCAGGTGAAAGGGGTGGCTCATATGGATCGGAAACGCCGGTAAAGTGGGGAATCTCCCCTCTGAGCGCTCTGCGATAGAGACCCTTCACATCGCGCTCGATGACCACCTCGAGCGGACACTCCAAGTACACCTCGATGAAGTTTGAGATACCTCCGCGTAGGCGCTCCCTCATCTCACGATAGGGTGAGATAGCAGCGGCGATGGCAATAACGCCATTTCTCGACAGCATCTGGCAAACGAATCCGATACGACGGATGTTTTCATCGCGGTCTTCTTTGCTGAAGCCCAGACCCTTGGTTAAGTTCTCACGGACTAAATCTCCGTCCAACACTTCGACGCGCCTTCCGCACGCGCGCAAGCGCTGCTCGAGAAGCTTGGCTGTAGTGGTCTTACCCGCTCCAGAGAGTCCGGTGAGCCAAAGAGTACAACCCTTATCGTTCACAGCTTCCAAAGCTGCTCCTCTAACAAGACATCGACTAAAAGCATCACCTACGCGTTGCGGTGGGCCGTTTCTGAAGAGTTGGGGAAAGCGTACCACAGGATCCTTTGTTCGCTTTGACGTATGCAGTCGCTAACAACCTACAGACTCCTGTGACACATGTACGGCTCACTCTATATCCGTCGCACATAAAACGACTCAGCGATGCAGAGTTAGTGACGACAACCGATGCTATACTCCGCTCACCGTTGCGCCCATTCGGAAACGCCGTTGATGGGCGTCGCCTTGTGGTCCCTCCACATGCCTCGAGAGAGTTCACCTGCGCTCGCCTTTCCAGAACCGCTTCCCCTCAGCCCAGTGGAGGCGATGTTCTGGCGCGGCGAAGAGCACAGCACTGGAGCGTTCCGTGTGGCGGTCGTCTTGCGGATGGACGGCTATGTCGACACGCATTTGCTTACAAGAGCTCTTCAGCACCTCCAGCGGCGACACCCCAAACTGCGCGCCTGCGTGATCCGCGGTCGCGACGGAAAGCTGCATTACAAGTTCAATCGCCTTCCGCCGAGTATCCCACTGCAAATCTCGGAGTATGAGGGCCAGGAGTCCCCCTGGCGCGACGTGACGCGAGCGTTGCTGCGAAGAGAGTTCCCGCCAGCCGGACCCTTAGCTGCTGTGGCCATTCTGCGCAACGCAAGCCTTTGCTGCTCGGAACTCGTAGTCGGCCTGCATCACGCTATCGCTGACGGGCTCTCGGCCATAGTGATCATCGACGACCTCTTAAGTGAATATGCCAGGACAGAAGCCAACTCTGATGTTCCGTCTCGACCGGATCTGCTGGCGATTACGGCGATGCGAGCAAGGTCTTCTGGTAAATGGATGGATCGTATACGAGTCGTGCGGAGAGCGTTTCGCCTGCAGCAAGAGGAGAGGCGTAGCCGGCAAACGTCGTTGCCTGCCGCGTACGATATATCCCCACAGTCGCAATGGGTCCACTGGGTGTTTTCTCGCGAGGAAACGCTTCGCTTGATTCGGCGCTGCCGCGCGGAACAAACCTCTCTCAGTGGATCTCTGGTAGCAGCCGTTTGCTTTGGTCTTGTCGATTCTCTACCACCAGGGGATGCCTTCTTTAAGTGTCAATTTCCACTGAATATCCGAGAGTATCTCGGGGGGCCCCTAAGGGAGGTCACGGATCAAGATCTGGGTTGCTTCGTGAGTATCATGAATGATTTTCTAGACTTGTCGCCTTTGCCGTCCTTTTGGGATCTAGCCCGACGCGCGCACCAGGCGTTCGAAACGTTCAAAAACGGAGGGGGCCCCTCGCTTAGCTATAACATGGCGGCCATCGCCGGGAGCCGCAGCTTCGAACGCGCGTCGCCACGAATCTTAGGTGCCAGCGGAAAGCGCGTCACTCTCCTGGCAACCAATTACGGCGTGATTAACCTGAGGAGCACGTACGGCAGTCTTCGTCCCAAGGCGTGCACTCTCACGTTCAATAACCACGGTCACGGTCCCTCGCTGCTGATGGAAGCGCTGGTGCTTGGGCAGCAACTCAACCTCGGGCTGGCAGCTGACCAACTTGACCCCACCTTTTGGGAGGCGTTGCAGATCGCTGTTCGGGGATACTTCGATACCGCTACTCGCGCGATTCCTTCGGATCAGGTGCCGCTCGAATCGTAAGTAGCCGACCACGATGCCGCGGTGCCCCAGCGAATCAGCGTGGCTCCCCACGAATACCCGACACCAAAGCCCACAAGCATGACCAAGGCGCCAGAGATCAACTTACCCTGCTCCTGAGCGCGCTGAAGTGCAATCGGAATCGAGCACGACACGGTGTTGCCGACTTGCTCCATCTCGATCACAAATTTCTCCAAAGGAATGCGTAGCTTTCGTCGCAGATGCTCGAGCATGAATCGATTTGCTTGATGGAACACAAACAGATCCACATCAGCCTGCGAGAGGTTAGCCCGCGCGAGCAACTGCCCGATGGACTCCGGGATAGAGCGAAGCGTGAAGTTGAAGATCTCCGCGCCATTCATGAACAGGTTGTTGACCGTGCGGGTGTTACCGCTGTCATCCAACACTAGATCCGCATCGCAGACCCGGGAACGACGCGCGCCTCCGGTGGGCACGATTAGATTCTTGGCACCTGCACCATCGGTGCCGTACACGAAGGGTCCGATCAGTGTCTCCTCCTGCCCCGCAAGCACCAGGGTTGCAGCTGCCGCATCACCGAATAGCGTTCGAACACTCTTGTCGTCGTGGTGGATAAGCTTGCTGTACGTGTCCGCGGTGAGCAGGAGAATCGTTCGAGCCTGACCACTCTCGATCAATCCCTTCGCCAATCCAAGGCCGTAAACGTATCCTGAGCAGCCCAGGTTGAAATCGAGCGCACCGCAGGAGACCGGGATTTTAAGCCGTTGCTGCAACAGACAGGCCGTCGTTGGCAGGATGTAGTCGGGTGTTTGGGTGCAATAGAGCAGGAAGTCCACGGTCGATGGATCTAGACCTGTCTCCTGCAGGAGCGTTTCCGCAGCGCGGACGGCAAGATCTGAGGCACACTCTTCTGTTCCTGCGATGTGCCTTACCAAGATACCGGTCTTCTCGTAGATCTTTTCCGCGGGCCAACCTTCGAACTGCGAAGCCAGCTGTTCATTGTCAAGGATTGCTTCAGGAACGACGTGCCGAATCGCCGCCATAAAAGCTTTCATGCTGGCTCCAACTTCATTCTTCGAGCGACTTCAGTCGAGCGTATCTCAGGACGAGAGGTGGTCTTTCACCAAGTCCGTCAGATCGCCTACTGTCTTCGCATGAGCGATCTGATCTCCCGTTACAACCGCCCCCAGCTTCTCATCGACAAGCGCAATGAAGAGCACCGATGCCATCGAGTCCCAGCCACGAAGACCAGCAAGAGGTTCATCCTCTTGTAATCGGCCCTTGGGCAGTTCCAATTGCTGTTCGAGGTCGGCCAAAAGCTCACTCTTGGTCACGAGTATCCAACCCTTCCGATGGGTTCTTAGCTTAAGGGCGATCATACTCAAGGAACTCTTAAGTGCGAAGGAATTCTCTGCTCACGCAGTTCTTGGCGATTGAGACACAGTCAGGGTCGCTTCTAGGCGACGTCGCAGGACGAACTTGTTGGTGCAGAGACGTGCTACAAGTTAGGTGAGCCATCCAGAAGCCTTTGGACAGTCCGACGAACGTTGGACCGCACCAGATGATCTTTTCCCCAGTCGTGCAAGATAGGGGCTACATCGTCGTGAATGTTGGGTCACTTCGCAGAAACAGTTTTCACACGCGTGCTTATGCTGAGTGGTTTCGATCCAAAGAGCGTCTTAGGACTGCTCCCATTTCCTCTTCTTCTTGAGGTTCTGCCATGTATCGTTTTCCTCTTGTAGTAGCCCTGTTTCTCGCGCTTGGATGCTCGGCAAGAGCCGACACCCTTTTCTCGCTCAACAACGCGACGTTTGAGAGCGGCGCTACCATCACAGGAACCATCGCCATTAATACAACAACGGGACAGTTTGTGAGCGCCAACCTCGTGTACAGCCTGGGCGCGATGACCGCTGTGTTCAATGGTCCCTTCTCGAATTGGGGCGAGACATTTGACATGACCCAGTTCTTTGGCGACGTCTACAACGCGAATGGCGATCTCTTTCTGATCGATCTCCCGGTCTCCTGGATCATGCACTACACAGGTGGACCAATTTGTTCCAATGCAAATATTTGTGATGATTTCACCGGCTACTTCCAGTCCGCGAGCGGCGACATTGATCCCTCTGAAAGTGGCCTTCTGGTTCCGGCCGTCGTCACACCTGAGCCTGCCACCTTGCTCCTCTTCGCTACTGGATTCTCCGGCGCTTTCGCGCTCGCACGCGGGAAACGCCGCAGACATGACGAGCCCTCAGGGGCGCGAGGAGAAGTTCTGTGAGTCAGATTGACCTGATCTGACACGAAATAAAGCTAGTGCAGACTAGACGTTCGCGCGCAGGTCAAGGAATGTCTTTGGAAATAGCTATCGGCTTCGTGATTGCCCTCTTTATCGCGCTTACAGGGGTCGGTGCCGGAACGATTACTACACCGTTGCTGATTCTCTTCCTCGGTCTTCCTGCTCAGGTCGCCGTGGCTACAGGGCTTCTTTTTGCGGCTGCGGTGAAGCTCGCATTAGTTCCTCCGCAGATCGCACGCCGGCAAGTGTCCTGGCCCGTGCTGGGGTTCATGCTGGTGGGAGGCATACCCGGCGTACTTCTGGGCTCGCTGGTCTTGAACCAACTGGGCCACCATAGTCCACAGATTGTGCTGAATGGCCTGCTCGGAGCAGTTCTTGTACTCACGGCACTGTGGCAAATCGTCTTTTCCTTTCGACCCGCCCGCGATGTTCCTCCTGCCCGAGACCGTCGAAAGCTGCTTCCGTTCCTGATGCTCCCTGTAGGCGCGGAGGTCGGGTTTTCATCCGCGGGCGCAGGTGCTTTGGGAACGGCAGCTCTGCTGTCCCTGACTGAACTCACGCCAGCGAAGGTTGTTGGGACCGACATTGTGTTTGGTTTTCTGCTCTCGCTTATTGGCAGCGGTGCGCATGGCTTCTTTCGCAGTACGAACTCGGGTCTCCTGCGGCATCTATTGGTTGGAGGTCTCCTGGGCGTCTCGCTAGGCACAGTTGCCGCGCGCTGGATCCCGAAGCGCCCCCTCCGGTTCGCACTCTGGCTTTGGCTACTCGTCATCGGCGTTCACTTCCTCTACGAAAACACTCTGTCGGGAAGTATGAGATAGCACCGAAGACACACGCGGTTCGCGATCTTCAGACTGTGGTAGGCGGTTGAAGCCGCATTCGGTTCTCGTCTAACGACGTCTTCTGCACCTTCCCCTTGGTACATGAGGACGCCTTCTTGCCGGGCGCAGCCGTAACGAGGCGACCACGATCCTTTGTCGGCTCTGGAAGAGTGATCGGTGGCTCTCTGCGGACTGCC
>JAOYNC020040021.1:0-12443 GCA_025802115.2 Bertia moriformis
GCTTCTCGTGCGACTTGTCGCATCCGCCGCAGTCGCAAACCTCCCGCCCTCGGCTGCAGATTTCGACCCTCTTCGCATCGCCGCCGGCCAGCCCGCCCCCGCAGCCGGTCGCGGACGCGCCCATGTCCAACCTGGTGACGGCCTGCCGGTCCCTCCAGTCTTTCATCCTCGACGGTGGCGGCGGCGGCGGCGGCGCGCCGGTAACGCCTGACCGTGCGGCGCTTGCGCCGGCGTCGTCGTCGTCGTTTGCGTCGCTGCCCACGCCGCCGCTGTCGCACGCGCCCCCACCGTCGTCGATGAGGCTGCGGCTGCGCAAGCGAGGCAGCAAGGCCGACCTGCCCAAGATGATGCGCATCGCGAAGCGCGGGCCGCCGCCGCTGCGGGGGCTTAACAAGAGGCGCCGCGCCCTGGACGGCGATGTCGGGCGCGCCGACGAGTCGGATTCCGACGACGACTCGCCGCGCCTGCACGACAGCGACGCAGACAGCGACCCGGAGCTGCCGGATCGCGGCGATGGCGGCTGCTACGCGGAGGCGACCGCCGCTGGGCCGCAGACCCCGAAGCGCTCGCGCATCGCGCCCGAGGCCATCCCCCTCGGCCTCGAGCGGCGCGACTTCCATGACCTGCACGTGATGAAGGCCGGCGGCGACGACCGGCTCCCGGCGCCGGGCACGATCGCGCCCGTCGATGTCGAGGCGGACGGCTCCGAGTGGTCGGCCGAGGACGACCGGATCCTGATCGAGCTCGTGCTGGAGAAGCTGAAGCTCACAAAGACGGAGTGGCAGGAGTGCGCGCGTACCCTCGGCAAGGACCGGCTCAGCCTCGGGCGGCGGTGGAAGACACTGATGGCCAGTGCCGACGTCGGCCTGAAGCCGACCGCCAGGCCGGGCCGGCGGGCAAGGCTGCACTCAACGTGGAGGTAGACCGACCACGGCAATATCCACCATTTATCCACGCCATTATCGGCGCCGCTCGGCATCTATCTGTCATGTACACGGCCTGCCTGCAAGACATCTGTCTCCCTCTACTCGCCCATCGCGCCTCACTTTTCGTTTGTCCAGCAACGCTCTCTCGTTTACTCTCATTTGTCCCTGCTTCTTGTACAGGTACCAGACACATTTCAACTCGACTCATATGGGAGTCTGGATTCTTTCTATAGCACAGCACGGCTGCGTCGCTGCGTCGCCGCATCGTCGGCTGGGATTGTAACAGTATTGGTCGCATCGTGTAGGGCACGGTCAGGTGCGAGGGGATTGGACCAGGATCCACAGAGCTGGCTGCTTTCAAGGACTGGCGTTGCGGTGGAAGGAAATATGGCTGGACAGGGTGGTGTGGTGGAACGAGGAGACGGGGCCAATGTGTACAACAACAGCAACAGGTGCGGCGGTTGATTGAATGATCAGTGACGGGGCGGCCGGAGCAGCTGGAGCAGCCGGGGCGGTCTCGAGATGCAGCCTTCGTTGATCTGGATGCGCCGCGGCATCTGGCGAGCAAAGCTAGCTTTGACCTGGCAGACAGACCAAGCTCTCTCCTTCCCAGTGGTGGCAGCAGGGCCCAAGCTCCTCAAGCTCTCCAGCAGCGGTGGCAGCAGTGGTAACAGCAGGGACCATGCTCGTCTTCAGCAGCGGTGGCCGCAGGTACCAGACTCTGTCTTTCCTCATGGTGGCAGTAGGGACCAAAGCTCCCCAAGCTCTTGTCTTGAGCACCCGAGGCTTTAAAGTTGAGTAGAGGGAGGTAGGGGCCGCACCGTCTGGTGCTGCAGGTCCGGTTCCCACCTGGCGCATGCCGGTACCCTTGACCTCGTCGACAATAATCGGCCGAGTGGGGGGTGAACGCGGCGAGACATGCATGCATGCAGCCAAGACACGGGGCGAGCAAGATTGATTGACTTGATGATTGATTGCCGGTGGAGGGGAGGGTGGTGGTGGTGGTGGTGGTGGTGGTGGTGGTGGTGCTGCTTTCTCTGATCATTATCCCTCGGTGGCTAGCTGCCGCGGCCGCCGCGGCCGCATTAGTCTCGCGCGACGTTGCGCCACCACGCACACTTCTTTCCCTCTCTCTGCAGAGACGAGAACTCTCGGCCGTCGGGCCCAGCTGGCCTCTCTTGCTTTTCGTTTTCTTGCCGGATATGCGACCTGTTGTGCCTGGGGCGGGGACGAGACCCGCATGGGCACTTGTCGTCCCGTGCACTCCGACGGCTGATGCTTATATTGCTGCGCTTTTGCGACATGATAGTTGCCGCAGCGGGCTGATCCGGCACGAGGGGTGGGGCCAGAGCGCTGTCGCGTGGCTTGTCGCGACAGCGACAGACACGGAGGGTGCACGGCCGGGTCTCGTGTCTGCTCTGCTGCTGCTGCTCCGCGCTGCGTGCTCCCCTCCTTACGCGACGCGAATAGAACAGGTGGCACGGCGGGCGCTGTGCTCGGGTCATGTCCCCTCTACATCTCGACCTAATTATCGACTTGTACTTGGCGAACATGGCCCTCGAGGGTTAAAAGTGAATTTTGTAGCAACGTGGTTGGGGGCCGAGGCAAGATACAGGCAGCCAAACTTCCCCCATCATCAAGCGTCGGCCATTCATCCGGCTCGTCCTTCACTGACCGACCATTTGTCTCCGCCGTATCATCATCGCTGCCGTCGCTACTTCGTCCTGTCTCGACCGTCTTCCTCACAATCCCTACCCTTACCGCCAACATGTCGTCTGCCGCTAGTACCTCGCGATCTCCGCCTACCGCCCCTCCTGTTACTCTTATATATCCTATTGAGTCGTTATCCTCCGCTGTCTCCTCGTCTATAGTTGACTAACCTTTAGAAGAAGCCGCCTTATTTCTAAGATAGGGTGTTCGCGGAGGGTGATTCCAACGACGACGACACTGCCCCCCTATTGGACTTTGCCCTACCGTGTCATTATCATGTCTGGACCCTCTATACTATAGGAATTGTTAATTGTGAGCGAGGCGTTAATAGGCAGTATTCTAAGTATACTCGGAGCCGTCAACCTTATGACCAATAGTCGTAATCTTGCACCTGACACCCGGCCCTCCGCCGCGACGTCCGCAGGCCAGGCACTGCTGCCTAGGCGGGCGGTTACGTCCCCGCTAAGGGTAAGCGCAAAGCCAATAGCCAGCGGGACTTGTGTTATGCGCGACCTGAGTGCCGACCTACTCGCGCGCCGATCCTAGTTCAACTTTATATAAGAGGCAATCCACCACCAATGCTCGCTGTCCTACCTTATAATATGCGCGCGGCGGCTCTAGGGCTACCGTTCTCCCGACGGTCATCCCCATCCTCCCCGGCTTCAAGTCGTCTCGAGCTTCATTCGAGTCCTCATGTCTCACACCGTTTTCAGTCAAGTATCTTCTTGGCCGAGGGGTGCGGGACAACAGCGGGCGAGTCGGCGAGGGGCTGCGGCTGGTTGGGGGCCTTACAAGGAGAAGACTTTGCGCTACTATCGAATCAGGGCATTGAACGGCGCGTGGAACCGGGGCTTTCGGGTCTACTAGCCCCCTTTTGTTTCGCCAGGCTGGGAAATATAGCCGCCGGACTTGGTAGCAGAGATAACATCGCAAGCCACCCAGCGCAAGGCAGGGTGCCGCCCGTATGCTTGCGATAGTTAGTCGCAAGTAGGTCGGTACTTGGCGCACTTACTATAGTGCCGGTTAACGCCCTAGACGTAGTCGATATGGCCCGTGTTAGTCAACGTCCCGATCTTTGTTGCAGTCGTCTGTGCATGATGGCGCTGTAAAGTTATGGTGGTTGGTGTGGGGTTGAGTGGGTGGCGGGGTCTTGATCTAATGCCAGCTGAGGGGCAGCAGGCTCAAAGATCGGCCGAGCCTGCCTCATGAAAGTGGCAAGGCCGAGCGACCAGCCCGGACGATTAATCCCATCCCGCTCCGATTTGCAAAGTGGACGAGTCTCGGGGTTTGTCCGACCTCCATTCTGTCCGAGAAGCGGACGACCCCCAGAGCCATCCGACCCCTATTCCATCCAGACCCCGACAATCATCCAGGTTTATCCAATGTCTATCTATCTATCTTATCCAAAAGCCGGCCGTTTCCCAGAGTCATCCGGTCTCAGGCTGTTCAGAAACTGGCCGTCTCCCGGATTCATCCGGTCCCAATTTCAAGATACGCAGTCCTGCTCACTGCCTCGCCTTCTCCGCGATGGCCGCCCACGCCGTGCACCGGCCCGCCTCAGCCGTGCCGACCACCTCCATCCGCGTATCCGCCAGCTCGATCAGCAGCCGATTGCGGGCCGCGCCCCACTCGCGCCACGCCGGCGCCCTGTCGTGCCGCAGCGCGTTCGGGTCCAGCGTGCGCACGAACGAGATGTAGTACTGCATCACGATCGGGACTACGGCCGAGTTGTACGAGAAGTAGCTCGCCGGGGACGGCACATGAGCGGGCCCGAACACGGCCGAGCCCTGCGCCGCGTGCGGCACCCCGAGCCCCAGGGAGGTGAACATGTCGTCCGCTACGTTGTAGCGGTATCCCCACGTGCGGAGGGACGACAACGACGGCGACGGCGACAAAGAGGACCGGCGTGCGACGGCAACGTGGGAATCCAGAACCATGTTGTTGGGGCACACAAACGTGGCGTCCCCATACGCGAGGCTCGAGCTGGGGAACCAGGCCCGGTGCCCAGGCAGCGGCGGCATCAGCGGATAATGCGCGAGCACGGCGCGAACGGCAGACCTGGTGAGGGTCGGATAGTTATCCAAGAGAAAGTCGGCCAGGTCATCGGGCGACACGACATCACGCGCAAATACAGAGCCCTCTGGATATGGCGGGTCAGAGGTGCTGCTGCTCAGGGGAGCGGGGGGGGGGCGAGAGGGGGCGGCAGAGGCAACCCACCGTCCGTCACGGTGCCGGCAATCATCGGGACCCGCACGAATCCGCCATCCCGGAACATGTTGTACGGATAATCCCGAACCAGGTCGCCATCCACGCACGCGGTCCAGTAGAACAGCGGATCGCGCTCGCGCCCGGGGAACGGCTGGGCCCGGTTCGCGGCCTGCAGCGCGGCCACGTTGAGAGACCGGAGGCAGCCCATCACATCATCGTCGCCGTCGCAGCCGGTGTCGGCCAGGACCCGGTCGAGCTGGTACTCGAGCTCGGACGCGGCCGGCTGGGCCGGGAAGAAGAGCGAGTCGGCGACGGCGCCGACAAAGAGGCCGTCGTCGCGGCCCCCGTACGCGGCCAGCTGCATGGCCACGGAGCCGCCGCCGGCCGACATGCCGTCGATCACCACGTGGGCCGGGTCACCGCCGAACGCGCTAATGTGGCGCTGCACCCAGCCGAGCAGGTGGCGCTGGTCGAGCAGGCCGGCGTTCAGGTCGCCATCGCGCCGGACCCGCTCGCCCGCGAGGAAGCCGTACAGGCCGACGCGGTAGTTGAACGTGACCACGATCAAGCTGCCGGCCGAGCCCTCGACGAGGCCGGTGCCGCGCCAGTCGGCGTTGGCGTTGGTCGTGTACCCTAAGGCCGAGAGAGATGGCGGAGGGTGGTCAGGAGCGGGAATCAACGCGGGGGGCCGGCCGGGGGTGGGAGCGGGGGCGGGGCGGCCAAGGTGATCGAGGTGATTGGGGGGTGATGGGCGTGTGTGTGCGACCCACCGCCGCCCTGGATAAACACCAGCACCGGCAGACTCGACCGGTTGGTTGCCGCGGCCGGGGCCCACACGTTGACAAACAGACAGTCCTCGCTCTCGTGCGCCAGCAACGGGCCGCGCTCGATGCCGAGGCACAGCGGAGGGGCCTGTCGGTGGAGAGAGAAGCAGCGAGTGGCTGGTTAGCGGAAAAGGAGTCGGCCCGCCAGTCCGCCATTCCGGCCTGCTTGCCCTCAGGCTCATCAACACTCAGTCATGAATCTGCAGCTCACGTCGACCGCCGGCGTGACCGCCGCCTCGGGCGCCTCATCCGGCTCCGGATCTGCGGGGGCCCGAAACCGGTACTCCCCGAGTGGGGGCCGAGCGTACCGCATGCCGAGGAACTGGGCGACGCCCTCATCCGCGCCCACCACTATGCCCCGGTACGAGGCGTAGCCCAGGTCGACGACCCGGGAGGGTACTGTCGTCTGGACGGCCATTCAGTCAGTCGAATCCAACAAAATAAAACCAAAGCCATGAAACCGAACCCCCCCCCGCACACGGACGGCGCACACGCACCTGCCACCTTGAAATGCTGGCCGCGAGCAGTGCCAGCGCCAGAACCGCGGCGCACGCACATGCCGCGATCGAGACCCAGGTCCGCCACCGCCGCCGCCCCCTATTCGGCCTCGGCAACAGTCGGACCAGCCTCTCGGCCGGCCGCCTGATGGCGAGCCGGAGGCAGCGCAGCCATCGCCGAGCTATGGCCCGCAACCGCGTCAGCGGGGATGGCGGGGCCCGGGCCGGCGGGGCCGGCGGAGGTGGAGGCGGGGACGGCGACATTGACGTTGACCTCGGCCTCGAGGGGCCCTGCACCGCCCCGAGGAGGGGCTCCTCCAGCTGGCGACGCTCGTCCTCCGACATCCCGACCGGGCACATAGATTTAAAGAGATAAGGAGCCAGACGTGGGGGGGGGAACACACGGGCCGGCAACACACGGATCCGCGGTGGTCGTCGTGTGGGGTGGTGGGGCCGCTGGGAGCTCCGTGTCACCCCCGGGCGCCCGGGCCTCCCGTGCCGCCCCCTTTGCGGTCCGGGATCACGCAGCCAACTGACGGACGGCAGCGGCGGGGCTCCGTGGGCACCGCCAGTCGCCGGGGGGGCAGCCGTACCCCCGTGGCGGCGGGAGATATCGCGGACACGAGTGCCGAGAAACCAAAGCTGAACAGTCAAGGTAAAGCAGGAGAGGGCGAAACCCCTCGGGCGTCAGAGCGCACAGGTCGGGATGGATCCACAAAGACACACAGCCGACCGTCCCCGCCTCTGTCTGCCCCCGGTGTTTCTCAGCTGTATGATGATCGGACGTGGGGGGGGGAGTGTAGGGGGGGAGCGCGACGCGACGGTGCTACAGGCCAGAAAGAAGTGGCCGCCGACTGACAGAGACGGAAGCCAAAGATGGCAGGAAGCAAGGAAAAAGAGGAGCAAAACCTTAGGAGGGAATGGCTCAGACCCCTCTTTGGAGTCTGATCGGCGCTGGGCATGACTAACTAACTAGTGGCCGACGCCACGGTTGGGCGGGAAGAGGAGCGGAATGAGACGGAGAGAGCCCAGACAAGGATAAGAGCTGCGAACTGGCACGCATGCACTCTAGCTGACGCGGTCAATCAGACTCGTCTGCCGGACAAAGCGCGCTCGCCCTTCGAGCTCCCGAGTCCCCCACCACCAATGACCCGGCCCGCTCTCAAGCATGGATATTTTTTCCGCAGGCGACGGCCCCTCCTCGCGCGGCACGCGGCGGTCTTGTTGGAAAGAACGGCGATCACGTCGGGAAAGGAGCGGTTCGGAAACTCGGAAACGGGCAGGGGGGGTCGGGTTACGTCAGCGGGGATCCCCCACATCACACGTACCATGCAGCTCCTCTCTCTCTGTGTCGTGTATGTCTACGGACTGGCTAGATTGGTTGCGAGATTGAGTTGTCAAACAGTGCCCTGTGACTGATCAATATGAATCAGTCAGTCGGTGCGTACGTGTGGAATTAGAATCCGGGCCTGTCACATGTACTCTCGAGAATGACAGCCGAGTGGCGGCCGGCGAAGCGATGAGGTGGCCGCAGCACGGCTCACGCGGCAGGGGCAGGGGGGCACGACACCCGCACCCGCACCCGCACCCGCACGGAGCATAGCATGCACACTACCTCAACCCCGCCGCCGCCCTGGCCGCGAACACTCGGCCTCGACCCGAGACAGAGAGCGCGATAGGTGGCGGGGGGCGGGTGGCGGGTGGCACCAAGACCTCTCCTCCAGAACGCCATGTCGTGTGATGATGATGGCAGAGACCGGAGATCGCGGCCCGCGGCTTGCGGCTCGTGGCTCGCGGCTCGCCCCTCGGTCGACCCAGCACAAAAATAGCAGCCGAGCACGAATATCCACACAGAGCGAGACCTGGCCGATCTTGACCGGAGCGAACTCGGTCTCGGTCCAACTAACCACCAGACATTGTGTTTTGCCCCGCCCCGGCTCCGGCCGAGTGGCGCCGATTTGCCCCGCTACCTGGCGCCCATGTGTGGCCAAGAGTTCGGCGAGACGCACGATCACATCTCGTTGTGGGAATCCCGACCAACACACACACACACTCTCTCTCTGTCTCTCTCACTGAGCCTCACACCGGCTCCGCCTCGTCAAACTTCAAGGGTCGCGGCGGGGTCATTTCGCCAGACTCAATGGGCCGCGACAGGCAGTCGTGTCGAGCGGCGGAGTGTGACGAGATGTGTGACTTGGAGCCGCGGACCGGGAGCCCCCAAGATTGGAACTCGGCAGGGGGGGAGGGGGCGAACTGTGACTGGTCTTGGGCGCGGCCCGAGATCTGCTACATCATTGACTCCAGGTGACTTGACAACACTGGCCGTAGTATAAGTGTTTATTGGCGGGGATGATGGCGGCGAGCCCGCGGCCGTCACCGCCGTGCGTCCATCTCTTGTGACTTGGGAAATCCTCAAGGGGAACAGGGCTTGGCGATCTGGATGGATCCTGACTGATCTCATCCAGTCCCAGCCACGGCCGCCGTGTACCGTACCCCCACCCCAGAAATGAATACAGTCTGCCAAGATTCATGCGCGGGCCGATAAGTAGACTGCAGCTAGCCAACTGACTTGGCCACTGCTCGTCATCGCCAATCACCCCCGTCTGGCGGCTGGGGCCGGCTACTCGAGAGAAGATGCACGCTGAAAGTCTGCGAGCTAGCTTCGGCTGCCCAACCCAGATGAGCAGAAAAAAAAACCCCTAGCGAGGGCGGTGGTGCTGGCTGGACTACTATGACGCGCGGTGGTGGGCACGACCCGGACTGCGCCCCCCTCTGGCGGTCGCACCTAGTCACCCAATCGTGCATCCCCTCCCTCCTCTGACCCTGACCCTGACCTGTCTCTCATGTTTTCCGAAACCCGGGGAGCCACCGGCTGCCGGCCTGGCTGTCGCCTCCCATTTGCCTTCGCCGCTAGCCAGAGCTGGGGCTGGGGCTGGGGCTGGTGCTGGTGCTGCCCTGCCGCTGCTGTCGTCAGATCTTTTGCCCCCCTCTTATCTCCTTATTTTGACCGAATTGCACTCTCTTGATGATTTTTTCTCTGCATTGCGTCTGCGGTGAGGAGCCCGGCTGCAGTGGAGATTGCCTGCAGAGCAGAATAAGACGGGTGAATGAATGCTCGCTGCGGCTGGATGTGTTGAAATCGCCCCCCCTTCTGTCGCTGTCCTGTCTTTTCCCCACCCCTGTGCCCCCTGGGCGCGCTGCGTCCTATTTTTGGCACCGGTGGCACCGGCGGAGGCTCGCTAGCTGCGATGGCCGATCCAGCATCCGCCGTGGAGGCTCCAGCAACTGTCGGCAGCAATTCCCCACCAGCAGCACGATCGCAATCCCCGAGTCCGGGCCAGAAGAAGAGCAGCCGCCGCCGCCGTGTCCGCCGCCGCAGCACGGATGAGCAGGAGGGCGAAGAAGCGATACAGACCGAGAAGATGGCTGAGTATGGGGGAGAACGCTCGGCCGATGCTGGGGCTGGAGGCGTGACGGTCGCGACGGCCGCGACAATACAAAAGGAGGCCCGTGAGCCCGAGCCGGAGCCGACAGACGGCCTGGCCAGCGAGGCGGCGCCGGCCTCCCCGACAGCCTGCGCCGGAAATTCCCATCCCGGAGCCAGCAGCAAAGACGCGACCGAGCCGGACGAGCCAACCGACTCGCCCGAGGGGCCAGTGGCTGAGCAAAAGGCCATGCTGCATCAGGTCAAGCCAATCAAGGGCGGCAGTAGCGGCAGCGGCAGCCAGCCCGGCGACGACAGCGCCCCGGCACCGGAGCCGGAATATGCTACAGAACTCCCGCTCGAGGCCGTGCAGGCCGAACACGACAGGGACGACGGCATGCCGGACGAGGAGGACGACGACGACAAGGCGCCGGGCGAGGTGGAGAGGGAGGAGGAGGAGGATGACGATGATGACGACGACGACGGGAATCAATTTCCAATTCCGCACAGGAGGCCCTCGATCGAAAAGAAGTCGGTGGTGCCGAAAACAACCGCGTTTGCGCGGCTGCCGGACGAGATAATACAGCAGTATGCCGCGACGGCCCGTTGTAATCCCCCGTTTTCATCCACCCCCAAGCCTGAATATCCCGGCTGACACCAGTCCCCCCCCCTCTGCAGAATCCTCCACGCTGCCGACCCCGGCTCGTTCGCGTCGCTCGTGCTCCTCAATCCAAAATGGAATCGCGTCTCGCAGCAGTCGGACCTCTATGCGCTGCAGCTCTCCCGCTGCACCGGTTCCACCGCCGCCGCCGCCGCCCTGCACCCGCCTATCCTGACCGGGCTGCCGGACGGACAGGCAGAAGAAGACGGAGACGAAGAGGAGGCGTGGCTGCGCCGGCTGCGGCGCCGGTTCGGCGCCGAAATCAAGCGCAACCTGTTCGCCGCGTACCTGCGCCCGGCCGAGACCGCGGTCCGGCTCATCAGCCACTCCATCAGCTCGTCGTCCTGCCCCGGTGGCGAGGGGATGCAGTTCAGCCCGTCCCCGCGCGGCCACTGCCTGCTGGCCTACAACTCGTCCCGGATCTACGTGCTGGACGTGCGCGGCCGGCCGGAGCACATGGTCCGGCGCGAGCTCAAAATATCGCGCCGGCCCGCGTCCACCTGCATCACCGACGACGGCCAGCTGCTGGCCGTGCTGTCGACCGAGATCCAGGTCGACCTCTACGAGCTGCGGCACGAGGCGGCGCCGCGGCGCCGCCAGTCGCTGGTCCTGGACCACAGCCCGCGCGCTATCGCCCTATCACCGTGCGGGTCCGTGCTCGCGGCCGCCTGCGAGGGCGGGATCGAGGTAACGTCGGTCAGCCCGGGCGCGCTGCCGACGGAGCGGCGGGCCGTCAAGTGCGACGCCGCCGTCGACTCGCTGGCCTTCTCGTTCGACGGGACCCAGCTGCTGGGCACGACCGCGGCCGGCGCGGCCGGCCCCAGCACCGTCGTCCTGACCGCGCCCTACTACGACCCCGGCAGCAGCGGCCTGGTCGAGGACGGGGGCGGGGACATCAGCCCGCTCTGGACGACGTCGATCCTGTTCCCGAACACGAGCCGGGACTGCAGCCACGCGGTGCTGCTGCAGCAGTCGGCCCAGGAGGAGGCCAGCTGGACGTTTGCGTACGACCGCAGCTTCGAGACGTTTCGGGCCGTCCGGATCGATGACCTCCGCAACGGCACCACCTACTTCACGGGCCCGGTCCCGAGCGGCCGCGCCGGCGCGGCGTCATCGTGGTCGTCGCTGCTGCCATCCACCCTGCCGGCGGCCACGTACCACGGCGAGCTGGTGGCGGCCGGGTTCGAGGGCCGGGACATTTGGCTGTACGGGGTTCCTGAGGACCTGGACGCGCCGCCGCCGCCGCCGCCGGCCGAGGCCGGCTCCGAGGTGACCACACCACTGCATCCGCCGCCGCTCCAGCGGTCGAACTCGCGGCTTCACGAGTCGGGCAGCGGCGGCGGCAGCGGCAGCAGCAGCAATGCAGGCGGCGGCAGGGTCCCACAGTGGCAAGTGCTGTGTGACAAGTTCCGCAACAATTTCGTGGCCGGGCGCCGGCTCGGCGAGCTGGAGGGCGTCTCGATGGTCAAGTGGGTGTGTGGCGGCGGTCGCTCTAGCGGCGGCGCGTCGGCGGAGCGGCTCGTCGTGGCCGCTCGCGGCGTGGTGCCGAACGAGATGATGCCGGAGGAGGGCGACATCGACTGGGTGGACGGCGGCCGGATAAGCCTGTTCGACTTTGGCTATGGCTCGGCCGACGGGATCCGGCGCGAGCTCACAATCGAGGTCGGCATCTGCGAGCCGGAGATGCTCGAGGAGGAGAGGCGCGACATGGCGACCGAGGTGGCCATTGTCCGGCGCCGGACCGTGGCGCAGCGGCGCGGGGACCGGACCTCGCTCCTCCGGGCCGCCACCACCGCGACAGCGTCGTCGGCCGCCGCCGCCGCCGCCACCGCCACCACCGCCACCACCGCCACCTCCTCCATTTCCTCCTCCTCCAGACTGCCGCCGTTGCCTACCGTTTCCTTCAGGCTCTCGCCCGCGTCGGCGGCCACTGACCGGCGTAACGGGCCGACTCATCGTCATAGAGAGTACAGCTCGGACATGGATGAGGACGATGATCCACTCGTGCCTCGCCGTTTCGGGCCGCCCATGCTCAAGCACGGCGGCAACAGCAGCGCGGACGCGATCCAGTCACCGGCGTCGCCCACGGCGACCGAAGACTTTGGCATCGACGAAGCCGAGGCCCTGGACCTGCCGTACTCGCACGCGAGCCCGCGCTCCGGCCCGACGCTGCGACGCGCGGCCACGGCGGCG
>JAOYNC020040121.1:0-12432 GCA_025802115.2 Bertia moriformis
GTCGCAACTCGTCGAGGGCCTTGGGGTCGACCCCACAGGGGAAATTATTGACCCTGATGAATCGGTTCGGGAGTTGTACACCGTCGACTGTTACCTCCAAGCTGAGAAGGCGACTACATGACTGCAAGAAATGATGGCAGTACTCCTCCGTTTGAAAGCCCACGAGGTCTGCCCCGAGAAGGCCATCCAGCAAGGCCTTTCGTGCATTGAGACAGCGAAATACTTCGGAAGACGGAAACGCAGCGTGCATAAAGAAACCGATCTCGGCATGGGGCAGCTTCTTTCTGAGGATCGATGGTAGAAGCAGGAGGTGATAGTCATGTATCCAGATACTGTCACCAGGTCTCCAGTGGGCAACAATGGTTTTGGCAAACGCCTCATTGACTTTCACATACTGCTTCCAGGAATAGTCATCGTACTCCGTGTGTCGCGGACTCTCCTGCATCTGGTAATGGAAAGCCGGCCATAGGACTGCACGACAAAAGTGCGAGTAGTGCCCGACAAACTCCCGGTCATCGACAAACACCGTGAGCGACTCAAACTCGTCTTCAAGAGTCTCGGAAATACTGGCGCGCGTTTCGTCCTTGAGGGGGTCGGTTGGCATCCCGAGCGTACCAACCCACATCTTGTCCGCTAACAAACCTGCTTCTTCAGCGGCATTGACGGCGTTTCGAAGGCTCCCATTTCCTTGTTCTGCCGCCTTGACAACCCAGTCAGCATCTGACAACAGTGCGCGCGGACTTCCATTTCCTCCTTCCAACGGGGTATCATATGTTGCTCCATCGAGAAACTGTGGGAGGCCTTGTTTGACCACTGGATCCTGGCTGCTGGCGATCGTTGGCGCAGGATACGAAGCGACTACGGGTCGTGGTTGATTGAACTTACGGCTTTGGCCCCAAGAAACCGGACGGGGCTCACTGAGGCCTGGACCGTTGGGATCATCCGCGCTGGGGATCTCACCCGCGGACTGAGACACATACGGCTTGAAGATCTTCTCGTAGTCCGTAGTCGCTCCGGGAGTCAAAGTCACATTAGTGGCTTTCGAGAACCGTCTTCGACGAGCCTCAGCCAACCGTCCTACGATTTGACCGTCGACCAAGGAGGAAGAACTGATGGATGACTGGCGACGAGCATTTCTCAGCTCAGTCGCTTGAAAGTCAATCGTATACGGAAGGAAACTAGATATGTTAGCATTCAATTAGCGCACCAAGAGAATACCAACGTACAGTGAAGCGATGAAGACTGTCATGACACTGTTTCCATGTACGATCTAGACGGCGGCAAAAGGTGGGGTAAAATGGACGATAGGACCGGGCTTGAGACGATTGAGGGAACCTGTCGACAATAACAATGGAAAGCGAGGTTTATAAATTCGGGAGCCAGTCCCCCGCAATAGAAAGCAGGCCGAGAGATCCAAATACCGTCAGACGCCCGCACGGCGGCTTGGATAAACAGAGGGTAGGTGGTGACGTTGATGATTGGACCGTCAACCCTGGAAAGGCAGTAAACCACAGGAACATTCCGGGCTGTTCGGAAGACGCCAGAGTAAGACACAATGATTTTGATGCTTCTAGACCAAATGGGCTATGGTTGTTTCGTTTCGTTCTGTCACTTCTGGGCGAAGAGAGGGGAAAGCGCGATATATTCCAACCCGGCAGATGGCCGGACACCCGACTGACTGACTATGCGCGGAGGGCTATGGCCTCGTTCCATGCGATTCTTATGGCTCAATAGGATTATCCCGGGTCCCTTTTCCCCTCAGAAGGCAACTTCTGGACGGTTCGGTCGGCTCGGCATCAAGCAGGATATTGCTGATCGAAAGAAACAGGGAGTCTGGCGTAGAAGCGGGCAGAAACAGGAACCAAGCGGGGTGGCACGTGTGAGAAAGGATAGGAATAATACCAGACGAATAAGAACCGGAATAATAAGCTGAAGAATAGTATTAACTAGGAATAATGTTGGGTTGACAATAATAGGGATAGGTACTCCGGAGTAGTGGCATGGTGGTTAGTGAACTGGTGGGAACGAAGACATCAAACATCACCAGCGAAAAAACCGGCGTCGCGGTTTCCTCTTGCGTTATTTTCTTTTACAACCGCTATTAGACTACATTAAGTGCGCAAATAATGAACTACGGCTGTCAGCTTAAATTCATTCACTGCTATATATCCCCCGCCATTTAGCTTCTGCCAAAGCTTTATTTCTTCTCCCGACCCCACTGAAATCACTCACATAAGACCACCCACATATTCAAGCATCGCCATGTCGAGCAACGAAAACTCATTGGGCGATTCTCGTCTGCTGCTCGTTTCCAATCGTCTCCCGATCACCATTCGACGCTCTGAATCGGGTAATTATGAGTTTTCCATGTCGTCTGGTGGTCTCGTGACCGGTCTCAGTGGGCTGTCCAAGACGACGACTTTCCAGTGGTATGGCTGGCCCGGACTGGAGGTCCCCGGGGACGAAATCAAAACCGTGACGCGGAGATTGAATGAAGAGTTCAACGCGACTCCGGTGTTTATGGATGACAAGTTGGCGGATCGTCACTACAACGGTTTCTCGAGTATGTCCTGTCTTCCTATCAGCCATGGTTGTCGCTGACCTGTGTAGACTCGATTCTCTGGCCGCTTCTACACTACCACCCCGGTGAAATCGTCTTCGATGAAGGTGCCTGGGATGCCTACCGTGAGGCTAACCGTTTCTTTGCTCGGACGATTGCCAATGAGGCGAAAGAGGGTGATTTGGTCTGGGTTCACGACTATCACTTGATGCTTCTGCCACAGATGCTCCGCGAAGAGCTCCAGACACTTGGCAAGAAGGGCATTCGGATTGGGTTCTTCCTGCACACGCCTTTCCCTAGTAACGAGATCTACCGGATCCTACCGGTACGAAGAGAGTTGCTACAGGGTGTGTTGCACTGCGACTTGATCGGCTTCCATACGTATGACTATGCTCGTCATTTCCTGGGCAGTTGCGCTCATCTGCTGTAGGTTCTCTTGGCCGTAGGTCTGGATGCAGAGCTAACGTCTCCAGGGGATTGATCACTACTCCCAGCAGCGTCAAATACGAAGATAGGAATGTTTCTGTGGGAGCTTTCCCTATTGGCATCGACCCGGACAAGTTTGCGGAAGGCTTGAAGAGTCCCAAAATTCAGAACCGCATCGCAAGTCTCGAGAGCAAGTTCCGTGGCACTAAGTTGATGGTCAGCGTTGACCGTCTCGACTACATCAAAGGTATTCCGCAGAAGTTGCACGCTTTGGAAGTGTTTCTTTCCAGTCATCCAGAATGGGTTGGCAAGGTAGTGTTAGTGCAGGTTGCCGTCCCAAGTCGACAGGACGTTGAAGAATATCAGAACCTGAGGGCAGTGATCAACGAATTGGTGGGAAGGATCAATGGCAAATTCGGTAAGCCTCCATCCCCCCATCCAAGTGCGTCATGCTAACTTGAAAGGCACGGTGGACTACATGCCGATTCACTTCATGCACAAGTCGGTGAGCTTTGATGAGCTGGTCGCGTTGTACGCGGTCTCTGATGCTTGCGTCGTCTCCTCCACTCGGGACGGCATGAATCTGGTGTCTTTTGAGTATATTGCCACGCAGCAGCGACGCAAGGGCGTGTTGATTCTCTCCGAGTTTGCCGGGGCCGCACAGAGCCTGAACGGCAGCATCGTCGTAAACCCGTGGAACACGGAGGAACTCGCCCGTGCCTACCACCAAGCCGTCTCGATGGGCGAGGAGCAAAAGGCTCAACAGTTTGAAAAGCTCTACAAATACATCACGAAATACACCAGGTACGTGGCCATTGCGCTGGTCTTGACACATGACGCATGCTAACTTTTCGCAGTGCGTTCTGGGGACAGTCATTCGTGGCCGAGTTGTCTCGATAGTGGATGAAGATGAAATTTTCTCTTCTCTCTTTTCTTTTGCATTGATAGCGTGCGGGTCTTTTATGTGCATAGCGGCATCAAGCGACGATTAATCACTAGACCACGAATTCATGAATACAATTGGCAGTCTGCAGAGTTTACAGGTACGTGGCGGAAAAGTGTACAAGCCGATGGCGTTCCACTAGTCATATATTTTGTCGGCTAGGCGGCGAGTACGCGCAAGCCTCGTAGGCAGATGGGGAGGTCGATGGACGTCCGTATCTTGCATGCAGACACGCACGTCGATATACAAGTGCAGAAGATCAAAGCGTAGGGCTGTACTGTACAAGTATGTAGCATGAATACGTATTCTGTACACTGGGGTCCACGAGTGAGACAAACACATTTCTGTCAGCGTATCTGAAAATTCAGGCCAATGATAGCCAAGCTCAGATAAGGATATTAGTGCAGTCTAAGTTTATTCCCTGTTCTATGCCATTGTTAATTATGCCCTATCCATACACTCGTATTCGCATGATTATCCACAATCCGATAACGCCCAACCGTCCCGACGATGACGAATCACACCTCTCCATAGCAAGTCAGCTGACCCAGCGCAAATCCACCGCTCCGTCCATCGTCTAGTCCTGTTTGGGTAAATGTAGCGGGTTCTGCCGCACTTGTACAGTAAGCAACCGACTCGGGGGCCGGTGTTTTGTCCGAGTCCGAAGCTGTTCCGTGCCGTGGATTTTGTATGGATGGATCTTGGATAGGAGGGTTTGGCCCCGGGTTTGGGCTGTGTGTGGTTGATGGGGAGAGGTTGTGGAAAGCTTGGCGCGTGCTTGTTTGAGTCATCTATATCTATCTCACATCTTACAGCATACAAGTACTCGTACAGAGTACGTACTGTTAAACAGAGAGTTAAGAAAGAAAAGTGTCGATCTCAGGGTCCAATCACTTGATCAATGTCGCAATCATGAATCATGATGACAAGAGGCCGATATTCTAGAACGGCACTATAAAGTCTACTTTACTTTGCTTTTTGGATGATGAATCAATATTCCGACTATTATCTTGTTTTTGAGAAGGCTAATAGTATATGCTCCGTACTAGCCGGGAAGGGTATCTGTTCAGTGGCCAAGAACCCAAACCCAATGATTGGCGGCCGGCCCGTCACACTTGAAGATCATTCAACCATGCATAGAATATGTACTCGGAGGGTCTTCTGTTCTGCCGTTTGTATATAAGTAGTAGAGTATCTCTATATCAGTTCAAAATAAAACACTACACGCTTGTACTTCTATTTACTACAGTACTCTCCTTGTGCATCCACAGGTAGTCGTCTGTACAAGTACAGCACCCTGTGTACGCTATAAATAGCATAACCAAAACAGCAAAAGCCAAGCCCCCTGGCCAGTTGGACCCTTTTGTCTGTCGGTGGGTCCAGATCTTGCCAAGAGGACAAGCTTGCGCGTCTCCGCCACTCACAGCGGCGGGGGGTTCATTGTTCCGTTCCGGGTTATTCTACATCGTACTCCGTACCGAGTACATGTACGAAGACGATGGAGGTATGGGGAAGGAGAGAGGTAGGTATGTATGATGTATGATCGACTACAGCGTAGCGTAGAGTAGAGTATGTACAGAATACTTCAAGATCTGATTCTGGAAGAGGAGCGTACATGGCTCAGGACTGACACCGTAAGTGATCACTGCTCGAAAAGTAAGACATGACTTGACCTTTGTATGATGATCAGCATGGGCCACATGACTTGTCCCGTCTCGTTTTCGTTCAGGGTCCAGTCCGTATACCTTGTATACAAGTATGAAGATGAGGATCAGATAATATTGAACAAGAACCATGGATTACGGTACTTGCACCCCGTAGATTATAGGAGATACCTAGGAGATACCTAGGAGATACCTAGGAGACTAAGTAACCGTTGATGTTCATTATTCCGACAACGCGTCCTTAATAAGAACCGGTGGTGATTCGTCAGCTCGGTTCCGTGCTTACGACGGGGCTCATAAGGCTACGGATTCAACCGCTTTACTCTGTACAGTAGAAGGGTGCTGTAGCAATAGTGTTCATAGTGCACTTACTGAGCAATGGACTGACCCTTGCGGTTGTCAGAGGATGACATGTCGTTGATCGCGCCGCGTAATAGTGCACTGTTAAGGGTCTGTCTGTGTGCCTAGTGCAGACGGAGATTCTGCAATACATCTGGCAAGCTAGTGAATGTTGAGCTTGCGTACTCCGATCAGTCTGCCGCGTGGTGACCGGATCTGCGATTCGTGTACAGAGTACGTACAAATCAGGGCTCTTATGTGTGTAGACGGGATAATCATAATTTTTTATTTAAAACTCTTGAGAAAATGAAGCTGTACAGATACTGATAAGAATTTTCTACTCTGGATTACTGTTGTGTATAGTTGTACTGTATGTACACGACGATCTCTTGGCACTGCTGTTTCGGGAGCGGCACAACACGCGGCTTGCGGCGCGCTGATTGGGGCAGGGCTGGGCGGCTGACGACGCTTTTTCACTGCTGGCGTGGATGAAGGAGTTTTCTCTATGGGACTCTCTGTGGCCTCTCTATGGTGACTGACTGACTGTACTCTCTCCGTATTTGTTCTTTATTCTATCTATTCGACTTCTTTCTCTCTGTGTACTCTAGTTACCCTACTGAGTTGAGTATCTGAGCTCTGTATCTTACAGTACTCTTCAACAGGCTGTCCAGTGGCAAGGCTGTGCGCGACCGACTGCCAACACTAGCCTACCACCTAATCCTGCGCTAAACCCAAATCTGCTCTCGCTCTCCCTCATTCCTCCTTCACCCTCTTTACTACCTCTCTCTCTCCCTCCTACAACCACCTGTTGTCCATCACCATCCTTTATCGTCTTTGATCTTTTAATTATTGTCGTTTTGTGTGGACTGGCAGGAGAGGATAGTTTGTTATCCATCTCATTGGATTCTTCAGGCGAACGAAAACCATTTCGATCCTCGATAACTCGACTCATCCATCGTTCCATCCATCCACCATCCTGGAGTACTAAGCTATCCAAGCCAGCTGCCGTCGGTGCGACCTTCTCTCCCCCCCCCTTTCACCACCACCACCACCGCCACCATGGCAGACGGCTTCCATCCTCACGGCCATCCGATGCCGTCCAACAACAACATCGATGCCGGCGAACTCACCCACCAATTCGAACAACTCATGCGCAACAAGCGGTTCAACCGGCTCCAAGAACAGTCGCAGCAATCTCGTTCTCACTCTCCTTCGCCAGCTTTGTCTGCTTCTCCCGCTGCTTATCCTCCACCACCCCCTTCGCGGGCGCCACCACCGCCGCCCCCGATCACTCATCACCAGTACCCTGCCTCTCCTCAACCGCAACATCAACAATCTCACAGAGCATCGCCCTCTCCGGCAATTAGAGGTCTTCCGGTCGTTCCTGCGCCGCCGCAAGATCCTTCTTCGCTGAAGTTCCGAAACCTGCTCCATGTCCTGTCTGTCACGCCGACCAAATACGAAAACCCTGGCCTCCTGGATGAGGCGCTGGCCTTGATCCCGCTTGATAGGTTATACTCGGAAGCAGAAGAGGAAAGCCAGATCATGCAGGCTCAAGCCGCCAGTGTAGGGGGAAAGCCGGAATGGGGTTACCAAGATTGCGTCATCAGATCTCTCCTAAGGTATGCTCCCTTTGTTTCGGTCCCTGTACTCAAACTAACAACCATCACCAGATGGTTCAAACGATCGTTTTTTCAATTCGTCAACAACCCTCCCTGCCCTCGATGCTTTATGCCTACGATCGCTGGAGGCATGACTCCCCCTTCTCCCGATGAGACCGCCCGTGGTGCCACCCGAGTCGAACTCTACCGATGCTCTGAAAACACCTGCGGCGCTTTTGAACGATTCCCTCGCTATTCGGATGTCTGGCAACTTCTGCAGACCCGCCGTGGCCGTGTTGGTGAATGGGCCAATTGCTTCAGCATGTTCTGCCGGGCGATCGGCGGTCGTGTGCGCTGGGTCTGGAACTCGGAGGATTACGTCTGGACAGAGGTCTATTCGGAGCACCAGAGACGATGGATTCACGTCGACGCCTGCGAAGAGGCATGGGATCAACCACGTCTCTACACTGAGGGTAAGCTTGACTCATTTACACAAATACCAGCATAGCCGCTGACTTGCATAGGATGGGGTCGCAAGATCGCTTACTGCGTCGCCTTCTCGATCGAGGGCGCGACCGATGTCACCCGACGATATGTTCGAAGCCCGAGCAAGCACGGTTCTCCCCGCAACCGCGCTCCCGAAGAGGTCCTCCTATGGGTGATCCACGAGATCAGGAACAAGCGTCGAGGGGAACTGGGCAAGACCGACCAGAAGCGATTGGTCAAGGAAGACGAACGGGAGGAGCGCGAACTCCGCGCCTACATGGCCTCTGGCCTTGCTGCTGAAATCAACAACCTTTTTCCTCTCAACCAGGTCCCCGACGAACAGAAGGTCCGTTCGTCTCACCAGGAAGCCGCTGCAGAGTGGCAGACAGGAGGGCGGTAAACTCGACACACCGGCTTTATTTTCCCTCTTATCTACTCGTCTTAAAAAACGAAAGAGTGCCAGGATTCGCCGGTCGCATTATTTCTATCGCCGACCGAATCGTACCTGGACACTCGACACACACCCGACCGATACGAAGGCATTCGGCTAGCCATGTCTGACCATGTTTCACTTGGACGATGAAACCCCTGTCTTCAGGTACGCGCTGCTCTATGAGTCAGGGCGTTGGTCTTATGGATACACCAGCACGAATCGTCGATCGGTACTCCGATTTAGGATTGGAGCACCATGCTCCTCGCTTTTCTCGTCGAAGGGCCACAGGCCCGGGATCGTTCGAGATGAGATGCAGTGTACGCACTGTTACTTCGACTCTGTCATTTGACATCTACGGCTGACTGCCGACTTTCTTTCATTACTGTCACACTATACCATCGTTGGATCTTTCTTTTTCTTTTTTCTTTTTTTTTTTGGTCTCTGCATGTCCAAGTTGACAGCCTTCTTTTATCTCCTTTTCTTTTTCCTTGTGTATGACCAGGCGTCAAGCGATTTACTATAAATTTTAATTGGATATGGGTCAAGGGACCATGGGTCGGAGGCGTGATTGAAGATCTAATTTCTTTCCCTACTACTACCATTACTACTACTATGATGATGACGGGAGGACTCGCGAAACAAAATCTGCATTTCTTTCATATTGGCGGCATAGCATAGCAATCCAACTGCCTTTTTTGACAACAATCATCAACGTCCCGTCTTGGTGCTACTGCATGTTTCAGAATAGTCCTGCACTACACTCTATATGGTAGTTGTGTCGTCCCCCGACCAGACCCTGAGCCGAGACTAGCGTGTTGTGTTTAATTGCGATGGACGCTCCCCGCGGGGCGGACGGGGGTTTATTTTTGGGAGCGTTCTTTTGCTGATTCTGGTTAGTGCACACTGCATAAACGGGCGTGAACATTAGCGTTTTTTTTTTTTTTTTTAATGCTGCGTTGCATAAATAAGAATATGTGGACTATGTACAGAGTACACTAAAGGATAAAGGTAGGGAAAATAGAACATCAAACCCTAAAAACACACCCCAACCCCCTCTTCCTAACCTCAGCATTCAACCTCCCCACCTCATTCACATAATATGGTTGTTTTGGGAGTATTACTTCCCAGTACGCCCCTTCCCCATCCCCATCTTCCTCTTCCGTATCCGCTATCCTCCTCCTCGACTTTCGACTCCGGCTCTTAATAACAACATCCCGCAACGGCTCCAAAAATACCGGTATCCGCGATACATTCTCTGCAAACCACCCCCCATCAAGTACTAGTGTGAACTTTTCAAGGGATGTTAGGGAGCATACGGCGGCGCAGGTCTCTACCCATTGCGCACGACCAGAGGTGAAGTATATTTGTTTCACGGGGTCTTTGCTGGGGAGCCAGTGGCCGGGGAAGGCGTAGTGGAGGGTTAGGGTGCGGATGTTGGACAATGGATTTGATGGGGAGGAGGGTGAGGAGAGGAGGTAGGGAAGGGACCAGGTCGAGGGGATTGTGAAGGTGTTGCTTGTGTAGAGGATGTGTCCTGCTTCTGTGTATCTGTATTCGCATTAGTACGTATCCATAGATCAGTGGATATGGGAGGCGGCGTACATCTGCCTACAAACCAGCATAACCCCCAACAACCCCCTCGACCCCGTATCTGTCCCTGGTTTTGCGCGCGCCCGTCGCGATGGTAACCCCGTCTGACAAACATCACACATCCTCCCCTTCCTTCCCTTATCCTTATGCCTATTCCCATTCCCACCCCTGTCCGAATCAGGACAAGCAACATATCCCATCCTCCGATTCGCCCATTGAACAATATGTATGCACTTTCCACCAAGGACGTACTCCCATATCAACAGGCGGAGTTCCGGGGAGAGTTTTGCGAGTAGGGAAGAATGTGGTTGGAAATGGTAGTAGTTTGTTTGGTTTAGGTCGTTCTTGGGGTTTTGTTGTTGGTTTGGAGTGTCAAGGGCGTTGTCGCGGTATAGATGTGGTGGTTGGGGTTGATGTTTGGGGTGGTTGTCTGGGTTTTGTTAGTAGGAGTATAGATTGGATAGATGGGGGAGAGGGAAGGTACTTAGGTATCGCTGCGCGAGGACATCTTCCCAGGAGAAAATGCCTTGTTTTATCGTCATTTCGCCTCGGTACTCTTGTCTTCGTCATATGCTGTTTATGTATATGTATACTCCGTCCGTATGGATAAGTATAAATGCGACAGCACACGCGATGCAGTAAGAATGCAACAAGCAGTATAAATAATCACATGGAATGCGTGCAATAAATCAGAATAATCGCGCACTGCACTTCTATATCCAATTCAATCCATTTACCCCGTACTTGCAGACTCGCAGAAGAGGGGTGTGCCGTTCTGGACTCGTGCTTGTGCTTGTGCTTGTGCTTGTACTCCGCAAGTAAGCGCGATCAATCACCTCATCTCAAAACAAAAATAAACCAGTAAAACGCCATCGGCAAGTCTATATATACTGGCTCTACATGCCAGGAGTAAAGTCGGTGAAACTAACAGGGGTTTGGTTCATGATGCTGGGCTAGATCAAGATAAGATAATAAACTGATCCGGAGAACTCGGGATTAAGCTTGGATTGTGGATCCGGGATCGCCCGTTGGTACGGTGCCGAGTGGTCTTATGGTCTTCGATGTCGCAGGTGAATTCTTTATGACATATTATGTGTAATGTTATGCTGTAACAAAAATAGAGAATGCATTCGTACTTCCTATTGTAGCTAAGTCTGCCCGGAGGCAGCTACAGCACGGCAAACGCAGACACATAACTCACAGAACTATCCGACACTTCAACCGCATCTGAACTACGCTCGTACCTCACAAAATGAAACTTTCCCCGCTCACCCTTCCCATGTGTCAACTTCTCAATCGCAGCCATAACCACTCCAATCGGATGTCGCCCACACACCGTATTCCCCGTCGTTTGAATCGTATCGAGGAACTTCCCTGTAACTCCCGTAGTAATAGCCGCCATGGTCGCCGTGTCGAACGCAGAGATACTCTCGTGGATAGCTGGCTCGTGTTTCTGGATCTTGTCTCGCCGCCGTAGCATCTGACCCACTGAGACCATCTCCAGATTATCTTCGATGTGTGCGGGGTCCGCTCCTGGCTGTGGCAGGGCGTTGCTGGAAAGTGGAAGACGGGGTCCTGGCTTCGGTGCCTGTGGCACGTAGTATGTATACTGGAAACGAAGACCCCAGTGGCAGAAGTCGGAGCTGATGACGAAGACATTCGAGGGGTCAGCCAGGTACGGAGCCAGGAGGGTTCCAAAAGCGTGTTCTGTCGCGGCGGAAGTGGCTCCAACCATGATCGGGACGAGAGGGGGATATTGCGAGGTTGAGGTGCCAGGGCGCTGGAGCTGGAGGAGACGGTGGATGTAAGGGAGGTGAAGTTCGATGCTGTGCTCGTCTTCGTCGATCGACCGTGTCATGGTTGTGAAGTTGACGGTTGTGCCGTCGGGCATGGTGGCTTTGGTTGCCAGGAGCTTGGTGATGAGCTCGGTGTCCAGCGGGAGGGGGTCATCGGAGAGAGGGGTGCAGTAGGAGGTTAGCTGCGGAAGTGCTAGAGTTGAAAGGTAGTGGTGGTGCGATGGTCCAAGGACGAAGATGCGTTTACTAGCTTATTAGCCAGGTATTTGAATGATTTCAGGTAACTTACGCCTTTGACAAGTCCAACGCTTTGTACGCATAAGCAGCACAAGGACCTGAATACGCATATCCCGCATGCCTAACAATCAGCACCACAGTAACCCACGGCAGGTGAAAACTCACGGAGCAATAATAACACGAGCCCCAGGCACAGGCAAACGCCCTACACCCTGGATCTCATCAGGAACCTGACCCAGCCATTGGTCCAACTGACGAGTTAGATGACGTTGGTTGTCCGAGTACCATGAGCCGGCATGAGAAGCTTCCCTGGGCGCCATTTTGAGTCCTTGTAGTGTCGTATGGAGTAGGTGATGG